>JACEIK010008736.1:12180-59716 GCA_018107945.1 Datura stramonium | reverse complement strand
CTCACTTATTGGGAAATGAATTAAAAATAATTAATACTACTTAATAATAAAAGTAAAATAAATATAAAATATTAGATTATCTCTTAATTTTTCAAACTAAATGTATAAAAATAAAAATTATTATCAATCAAGTAAATAAATAAAAATAAATTGAAAGAATACCGCAAAACGCAAACTTTACATAAAAACAAAGGTTTTTCTCAAGAATGAATCAAAATCATCACCAATCGTTTGGTGTTACATTTGTCCTTCAAGGATTAAAACAAAATGAAACATTCATAGTTGGAATTTATATGTGATATCACACTTTCATGGTTCTAACCTTGGCAATTATATATATATATATATAAATAAATGCTTAGTCAAAAACCAGTACTTTGGCCTGATGAAAACAACGATAAAGGCTGGGACTGTAATATAAGTAGTGGGAGGATTAATAATGGAGTATATTTGATATAGTAAGTATATATAATGTAACGAGTGCTGTTGTTTCTAACCAAAAGATATACTATATTATTCCACCTACATTCTCTTTTTCTAGAATTAAAGTTATAAATATAAAAAAATCAAATCTTTAATTTCAAATTAATAAATAACTAAAAAAAATAAAAAATTTAAAAAGGACTGTTGAGTTCATCCAATTAAAAGAGCTGATATTTAAATTCGTAATCGTAATATAATCCAACTGGAAATGAAGCTTTTTATGAATTAATTAAGTTACATTTCTTTATTTAAATGATTCGCGTGCATGAAATGATAAAAACATTCATCGTGAAAATGATTAGAAAGAGATCTTTTTTTATTAATGAATTTATACCACTTGACAATGTGTCTAGTGGTCATTTATTAATAATAAAAATTAAAACTCAAAAGGAAAAAGCTCCAAGTAAGGGAACTAGATCTTATCTTATTATTTCTAATGATCTTTATCAATAAGTAGTTTTATAGAGTCCGTTTGAAGCTAAATTTTTAAAATCAAATACTTTATTTTAATAAGTGTGGTTTTTTTAAAAGTGTTTATTAAGATTATTTTTGATAAACGCTTTTATTTGGCTAATAAATTTAAAAAATACTTTTGAGTAACAATTAGTATTTGACCAAGTTTTAAAAAGATTTTAAGTGTATTTTTCATTAAAATGTTTAAATAAGTTGCTTGGAAAATCACTTTAATTAAAAACAAGCCATACTCCCAAAACACTTATTTTACCCCCAAAACTTGGTCAAACACCTCATTTTTTTTTAAATAAGCAATTTAAATAAATAAAAAAGCACTTTTGGCATCTCAGAAGTTTGGCCAATCGTGTTATTAATATGAAAAATGAAGTAATTATGAATTAATTCTACTACTTTTAGTCAAGTTATTAAGTGAGCTAAATGTTTTTATTAATCTTTTGTGAACTTGCTTCTTTGTCTTGCTTGTTTTGCTAGAATTTTACTTGGAGATACTGATTGATTAGCCATTGCCTATTGTGACATAGCTTGAAAGAGTTTAACGAAATTAGTTTGCTGGGAGTCAGCGCCTCGAAATTACTCGACATGATGCTTTTGTTCTGGCTGCTAATAACTAACAAGGTCATATGCTCTTTGATTATATTAAATTCACTTTTGTCTCACCAACTCATAACAAAATGTTAAACTAATCTCAAAGCTAACACTAACTAATTTGATTTCGGCCCATAACTAATGCAGAATATGGGCCAAAGGAGACATATCCATCTGGCTATTACTAAACATGTAAGCTCAGAGGCCAGAGCTTTTTGAGGGCCACTTAGCTAATGTTTCAAGATTAAGGATTGCAATATTCCTTCGAAAAACATAAGAAATTGTACTAACTATTAAAAGGAAGGATTTGCATTGGGATTTCTCATTTTTCCAAGAATATTTCCTAAAAAAGTTTTAAGGAAATTTGCCAGTCACCTAGAGAGACAAAAATAAAATAAAATTGAATTTAATAATTGGTCATCAGCTGAATATCATGTTTATCCATCCTAAATTATGATTAATTTTTTTTTATTTATTCCTTTTCAAACATTTTATTATAATTTTAGTAGATTAACTTTGATTTAGATTGTCAAGAAATCTAGCTAGTTACATATGTAGGGAATCATCTTATGTTTGTTTGAATTCAATATTTTTTCATTTTCGTTAGCCAAATATGTAGAAATCCTCTAATTACCTTTTTCCTTTTATCGTTTAACTAAAAAACATTAGAATGAATAAGATTTTTCGTTTTTAACTAAATATATCAGGTTCGAATTTAAAAATAAAATATTTAAAATTTTAAAATCTTTCATGAATTTGATATGAATCTGAATTAATTAATCAGAAATCTAAAATAAGTAACATATACCAAGTGGAAACTAAAAGAAAAAAACCTTCCCGAGCTTGGCTATTTGTCATGATTTTTCTTCACCAATAGCTAATAATGTTGTAGTCAAAATTGCAGTTTTAAAGATGAAACAAACTCTAGACAAGCCAATTGTAAACTCCACTGTCGACATAATTAAAACTTATTTGGATTGTTTTACTTCTTTTTGTATACAAAAATTGAACAAGACTAATTTTGGAACATATTTTTCTTTCTTTATCTATTCCTCAAAAGGAAGAGGAGAAAAAAAAACTTTTAATTGTGGAGGGGTTACGTGCTAGGCATTTGGACTTGAGGAAAGATCCACTTTTGTAGACCCAAGCACCTGTTATGGCCCCAGTTGTTACCAACATAACTCATAGACCCCTCTGTAATGGCTTGACACTATTGCTGGGCCCAAACTCCCTGCTGGGTTCATTGACGCCCCTAATATGGGGCCTGTTCTAGTCCACCCCAACAAGTATGATTTACATTTCATCCCTAATTAGTTTGGATTTTCCTTCTCGATTGAATCACCACCACAAAGTCCATTAACTCACTCTTACCGCCACCGGCGACGATCTGCTCTGGTCCACCCTTTCTCCGGCGACGACGTCTACTTTGACGGTTTTAATCCCATCTATTGCACATTAGGGAAACTTCAATCCTCTTCCAAATGCTTTTTGTGTCTGTTTCCATTGCATAAAAAGAAAAAAAAAATTAAAAAAACCAAAAGAAAAAGAGAAAAGGGTAAAAAATACCCGTCTTGGCCTTACTTTAATCTATTAACCACCTTTATTCCTCGTTACATTATATGACTAAATATGACCTACTGTTAAAATTTACTAAAAATCTCTAAATAATTTAGTAAATAGTCAATTTCAGTTAAATTAGCTGTTTTTACTTTAACCCAAACTGACCCATTAAAATTAAATAAACTGACCAAATTAAATCAAAATTATCTTTCACTTCCCTGCTCACACACAAATAAAGCCCTAGCTGTCACACAGCAGCAGTAGATACACGAAGCATAAGGAAGATAAACACAGGAAATCAATTCCTGCAAGTACATGGATCTTTGCCTTTTAGTTTGAAATACCCACCAGAGGTTTGCCCTTTGATTTATTTCTCGATTCAAACGCCATTTCATAATTCTTCCTTTTTCTTTAAAATTTTACATCTCTAATTTCAAGAGTTATTAAAACAGAACTCCTTCTCCGTTTCCTCTATAGTTTTTGTGAACCTGGGTAAATTTCACCCATTGAATGTCAAGAACAAGTAAGGGGATGGTATCAATGTTTCTTGGTATATCATCACTTGTCAACTTGTTGTAATTATAATTTGAATATGTATTCTGTTTCTTAAAACGATTAATTTTTTCTTTTTGGGGTTCCGAGAATTTCCTATTAATTAAGAAAAGGAAAAGAAGAAGTAGATGGTTTGTTAAGTAATTAAGAAAAGGAAAAGAAGAAGTAAATGGTTTGTCAAGGGTTATTATATTAGGAAATGTGATTATATGGTTGGCAGTTTGAAATAGTGAATTTGATTTCATAGTGGATATGATGTGGGGTTCAGGTTAAATACTATGGACTCGGATGGAAAAAATTCACCTCAAGAGAATATTGATTCAAAGGGAGCGTTCCGTAAGCTTTCCAATGATGCACGAAGCAAATTTTTTTGTTCAAATTGCTGTCTGAGAGCTAGGGCTTCTGCTGTAAACAATTTGAATATTGAAATGCAACTTTAAATTCAAGAATTGCTGCTGAAATGGAAAAAACCGCTGCTTAAATTATATTGTCAAAAATCAAATGTGATCACTGGGATTTTTTTAAAGGGGATGAAAAGAGAGAAAAAATGGGTATGGGTTTTGGGTCAATGGTTAAAAGAGAAAAACGGGTAATATAATTGAAATTACATTTTAAATCAATTTGGGGGTTTCTGTCCAATTAAGGTACAATTTAGCAAACTTTGTTAACAGCGATGTACATATTCGGGCCGTATAATATAACAACAAGGTATAAAGTTAGCTAATAGGCGAAAGTAGAGGGATATTTTTGACTCATTTTCCCAAAAAATAAAACAATAAGCTCAAGAACAAAGTTGAATTTTATCACGCATTATATGTCGTTTCTTATCATTTATCCAGCTTGTTCTATCCACATGGGCACTTGAGTGAATGCAAGCATGTTGATTATTCCAGAAGATAGTAACTTTGTTTATTAGTGATGTATTAGAGAGTAGAGTCTAATTTTGATTTCTTATCAGAACATAGATGGACTGCAGAATTCTATCATTGAGTAGGTCCAGCTTGGCTAGTAATCCCTCAAGTAAATTCCTACACGCAATACTGTATTTTATCGGAAATATTCTTATCTGCCTGCAGGTATTACTTTCAGTCTTTCCTTTTGCAGAAAGTTAATAGAAATAATAAATTGTTATTTTGCGTTTTATGCATGGTAGTTTTTGCAGAACTTTTAATTAGTTGCTTGTAGTTGTTCTTATTGGTGAAAAACAATGGAAAAGTTCTGTAAAATAAATGTGTCTTCCTAAAGATTTACTGTTGGGTTAATGTTTCATGTTATTTTTGATGGTTATTAACAGGATTAATCTGCAAGTCAATTAGGTGCTCAATGAAGTTTTATAGGTTATCAGAACTACAACTTGAGGTTGACAGCCTCAAAGCTCTGCCCGCATTGATTTCTCCTCCATTTTCAGCACAGTGAGTTAACATGGCTTGAACTATTTTTTTACTTATTTACTGTTCAATCTTGTAGGCTCATTTTTGAATGTTGAATGAATTACCAGTTCAACTCATTGTTGATGTTCGTAATAGAGGTGATGCTGCAGTTAAAGAGTTAGTGCTTGTTTTATATTTATGCCTTACTTACTCTGTTTGTTTCATCAAAGCATTACCCCTGTATCTGGTATGTCAAAATCCCCTTATTTTCCGCTTCTCTTTCAATAAGAATGCAGAACATGAGGTCTTTAATGATTTATGGTGCAAGAATGCAGAACATGTTTTATTGATCCTTAGAAAATGCCAAAGAAATGCTCCATGTGGAGGTGCTGAATTGTCAAACCATATATAAACAATTTGTGTAATATTAGTGAATGATGTAAAGGGCATCTCTCCTAACGTATTATGTTGTAGAAAATTAGTTGTAGGCCTCATTCCTATTGTATGGACCAAAATGATCAAAATAGCAAGTGACGTAAAGATGAGGTTTAGCATGCTCCACATTTCAATCTCTGGTACAGTGTTTTTAAAAGTGAAAAGCACAAAAAAAATGACAAGGTTCCATAGAGCAGATCCAATTGGATGACCTTTGTGTCTTTTGCAACTATGGGCTAAACATAAAATATAAAAATTAATGATTCTATATTGCCACTATCAGACACTTCCAACATATCTCTCTCTTCCATTTAGTTCCCTTCAGAAACACTGACATTGTGTCAACTTCTTAATTCTGAGTACTTTCTTTCATTATTTAAAGCTAATAACAAGTATCTTGGAGCACGCTCTACTCTTCTGTAGCTCACCTATCAACTTTAGTTGACATTTTTTTAGTTTGATGACAAAAGCAATTAACCTTCAGAATATCCCAAGTTTAGATTAACTTGCTAGCAGAACTTACGAAAATCTTCATTTGTTTTTCTCCTTCTATCACTTATCATTCTTTAAGAGTTAAAAGTTCGTATGAAAGCAAATTTGCCACTATAGTTAATCTGTCTTGTTGTATTGATGTTACTTTGTTATGGTATCTTTAATGCACAGTTACACATCGCGGTTTGACAAAGTTGTACTGGATAAGATAGTTGAAGATGTAAACCAGTCAGATCCCGGTATATGTATTTAACACATTTGTTTTATTGATGACAGCAATGGGGATTAAAGAGAGTATGACATTTCTAAATAATTTTTTCTTGAAAGACAATTGACTTCAGCTTTTCTAATTTTCAATCTAATTGCTTCTTTTTTTGACTCAGCTCGATTCTTCTGTTCGAGAAGCATTTGATGTGGCATATGACAACATATATGCCTTTCATGCTGCTCAAAAGCCTGTTGAGAAAGTTGTGGAGAACATGCATGTAAGTTTTATGTGAGTATTATACAGGATAGATCTCAGTTGTGTGGGCTTATATAGCAAACATTTTGTTGGCACCTACTTCCTTAACTTTGTATTTCTACTTTGTCAGGGTGTCAGATGTAAACGCGGTGGCTAGGAGTATTGCTCTGTAGGGCTTTATGTTCCTGGTGGAACTGCTGTTTTACCTCTACAGCTCTGATGTTTTCAGTTAGCAGATTCAATTCTTCCTGTTAAATTTCTGCTCTTATTAATCATTTCTTTTCACCTAATTCCCTGAGTACAAAATCATCAAATTTTTCTTGGTCAGCTGAAGAACAAATTGCTGGGTAAAACAGTTGTACTTTGCAACTCCACCTTCTCGGGATGGCAGCATTTGCAAGGTATCGGTTTACTATCTCACTTTATTATTATTAGCATATTTTAACTATCAATGGCCATTTATTTGGATGCTCTTTTCGTAGGGAAGTGTTTTTATTGTGCCAAGAAAGAGAAGGACCTACATCCTTAAAGCTGAGGCGCCAGGTATATCATGATATGCTCTTGATCTTGCAGTTTCTACTTTTGCGAACTTAAAGCTTTTACTAACTGGGCCATTTATTGTAACTTTCTTAAATTCCACAGGCAATTTCTGCAATGGCCTGGGCACTGGAATCATGCCCAAAGGTACAACTTTCACCTTAAAGAATTGAAGCCTGGCATGTTGTATCACACTAGTATACTTCTATTGCTTTGCTGAGTTTACGCATGAGACACAGAATAATGTAACTAACATGAGTACATTAAGGCAATAATCCTGGCTTGAGTAGACAGTAAACACTCATATTATAATTCTAAAATGTTCTTTCTTTTTTTTGTTGATAAAGGTAAGAGATTAATATTGCATGGGCATCAGGAAGATGCCAATTTAAAAAAGTTGTAACCAGTTATCTCCAGTACAGAAGGGGAAAAACATTTCAGCACTGGTAACAAGTAGTCTAAGCTAGAATCCAAGGAGCGAACAAAGTCCAGAAACATGTAAATGCTATTAACAGGTGAAGAAAATTCCAACGGAACATATTAACTAAACAATTAGTCTTCAGAGAGTGGATAGGAGTTGATATTCCATTGAAGCACCTGTGATTCCTTTCATTCCAGATAACCCAAAATGACTGTTGGGATCATCCTCTAGATTTTCTTGATGGCTTTCTCAACTTTCCAAAAAAATTCCAGCTGATGTGGACTATGTGATTGACTTGGGCATACTCCAGGAGAGGCCAGAGAGAAGAAAAGTTCCAACATCGGCGTTATGGGCGTAAAACAGATGGCCAACACTCTGGCATCTCTCTGTTTGCATAGATAGCATCTGTTTACTAGAGTAGGTCTCTTTGCTAAGATTATCTCGTCAAGAAAGCATTATTGAGAGAGCTGTCCGGCTAGGTATGCAACTTTGAGTGGTAGTCTGGTCCTCCAAACATGCTTCCAAGGCCAGTCCTCCAAAAATTCCACTCTGAACTCTGCTTAAATCATAACCTTCCTTGATTGAGTATCCTGCAAAATGATTCCATCTTCTTACGCTCATTAATGTTGAACTCTGCCAGTGTTGCAAGTTGAGCAATCAGGTAATTGATTTCCCAATCCTGTAGGTTCCTTCTGAAGGAGGGGCTCCATATGTTGTTGTCTATGTACTTTGTCTAGTTCACCAATGATTAAAAGAGTCGACTTCTGGCATTAATCACATCTTTCCAGTAGCCTGGGTTCTGGTTGACCATACCTCCATAATCATTTCATTAGCATACTTTGGTTGTGAAACACTGGCTGCCAGATCTCCTTTGAACTTGGGTTGAGTGACTCTAGGCCATTTGACTAGAGAGAATTTATGAGTTTCACTAGTACCTTCCCATAGGAAATACTGAATGATCTATATAGATAATCCTAATTAGTTTACGATTATATAGTTGTTTTGTTAATGAAAAGTATAAGCTTTTAGTAATCGGACAAGGGTCGATGGAAAAGAAACTATGCATCCCTTTCATCAGTCCATATTACTTTTAAAACATGATGTCTTTGGTAATTACTGTTATTGTAGGAAATGCTATTGCTTGAAATAGGGACACTGATGTTTGTAGGTGGGAACGGGAATTAAGGCACGTGCGTTGTAAATAAGAAGGCTGAATAGATACTAGATAAATAACCAATCTCGCTTCAGGCCTTTGGTTCAGTTATAAGGACAGAACCCTGAGGTGTGGGTTAGGCGACGTCACAGGCCCAAACCATGCTATTGACTTAAGTATGGTAGTTAGGTAGAAGCAGGGTGTGAGATGAGCCCATACATCCCTTAGTTTCCAACCTGTGAGCTCAAATAGAGTTTGGTTAGATAACTCACCGGAGATTTCTGGTTAGGAGGGCCAATAGGTATGAGATTTGAAGACGCCATAGACGTCTATAGAAAACATATCATGAGTAAAGAACAAGGAGAAAGACAAGATTATATAGATGGTGCAAAGGAATATATTTAGTATGAAAATAGGATAACGGAATGGGGTTCAAGATTTTTATGCTAACTAGTGCATTGAAGTTGTACTATTTCATTATTAAGAGGGAGAGGCGGCGACCTGTTTTGGCTTATTCCTAGCAAATGAAATACAGGAGATTGTTCCATAATTGCAGGATGATGGTAGGGAGTGTTAAGAAGTCATTCTTATTTCATTTTGAAGGCCAAGAGGATTCCTTTGTTATATAGATAGTTGGAAAACATGATAGGTGATAGTAGGTGGCATTATGGCATAGAATTTTGCATCCGGGCGACGTGGCTTGCGGGTTGTTGAGTAGTGAGTTGAAAACCACAAAGTTTTATGTATCAAATCCTTTCTTCTCATCTATTCTATCCTTGATGGACAGAGTTTGGTGGGAGGTGGCAGGTATGGAATTAGCTGAGGCGTGCGCAAGCTGCCGGACACCACAATTATAAAAGAAAGAAAATATTAATAGAAATTTTGATTATCAAAAGAAAATGAGAATTTTGAAATAAATTATTTTTAAGTGGTAGTTGCCTTCTATTCAACAGGGATGTAAGTTTACCAGGTATTGTATATAGATTTATAAAGAGAATATAAGTTACAAAACTTGGATGTTTGGGGAAGTACTATATCTTCATGAGGAGGGATTGTATCTCAATATAGCCACATGAAGCAATTTTTTGTGGACACAGGAGGAGCTTAGAAGCCCTTCTTTTCCTTGACAGTGAGGGAATGTGAGCTTTACTTCTAGTGACTTCATAAAATAAAGGATAGTAGAAAAGAGATAAAAGATCTTGTGTTGGTATATTCCTTGTATTAGAATACTATTATTATTATTATTATAGTGTTAGGATTAGACTCAGATGGTTTTCAGTTGAACACAGAAAAGAAGACTACTTTTTTGTGTTGAGCAAATTGAATTAAGGCTTAATAAAACAAGGTGGCTGAGAGAAGGCTAGATAGTACTGTTGGTTTTAGTTGAAAGAACAAGAGAACAAGAATAGAAGAAGCTAGGCTAGGGGAGGCAAGTTGATGGTTATGCTACTGGCAATATTTTTACAAAGGAAAGTAATTATGGCTTGTATAAGCACATACGCATTGCATTTGTTCCTTATACATCCGTGAAGCTACTATCCTCGATGTCCTTGAAACCTGTGCTTACCTTGTAGATACCTTAATGAAGGTGGTTTCCTTTCTTATTGGCCTTTGGATTTTTGTTTTCCTAAACATCGCATGCACTCTACGATCAAAATTTCCTCTTCTTTCTTTGATAATACATAAATGGGAAGCATTATGTAAAATTGCCATCTATGCCAGGTTGAGAAGATATATGGGCCGGGGAACCAGTATGTCACTGCTGCAAAGATGATTCTGCAGGTATTGGTTTCAAGTATGAGTCAATCTTAGATTAGGGATATTTGCAATGCAAATAAATGTAGCATGAAATAAATACGCTGCTGAAAGGCTAATGTCCGCACCTTAAATTGTCTTTGCTAAGTAGGAAGTATTCTCTCAACAGAACAGTGAAGCAATGGTTTCAATTGACATGCCTGCTGGGCCTTCCGAAGTCCTTGTTATAGCTGACAAGCATTCCAGTCCTGTCCACGTGGCAGCAGACTTACTTTCACAGGTATTAACTCCATTTTTCACTGCTTGATTAAGTTTCCATTCATACTTTCTGGGTCTGAATCAGGTGCTCTTGTATTTCACATTGGGACTGCTTATTTCTCCTAAGATTCCTCTGAGATCAAAGTCAAGAGGAAACATTTAAGTTTTTCATAGTGAAGGAGATCAACTGTTAACACAGATTAAACTGAAACTTCCATCAATTCCTATCTATGATCTAGGTAAAGACTGGTTAAATCTCTATTTATTCTCTGGGACAATTTCAAATGCATTTTTCTTGAGATGAACATGGGCCAGATAGCCAAGTCGTACTGGTCATTGCTGGGGATGGTGTTGATCTAAATGCCATTCAAGATGAAATTAGGAAGCAGTGTCAGGCACTTCCAAGGGGAGAATTTGCTCAGGCACTAAGTCAGCTTCACTGTATTAGCACGGGATATGTTTGAGGTGGCGTTTATTGATCTTGGTTGGCAGATTTGAGAGAGTTGGATTTTTACTTGCTGTCATTAAATAATTCTGTCAACATATTTTAAAAAATCCTTATAGATTTCCGTCATTACAGCCTTTTCTCTGGACATAAATCACAATCTTTTTCAGGCAATTTCCTTCTCAAACATGTATGCACCTGAGCATCTGATAACCAATGTGAATGAAGCTGAAGTGGAAAGTTTAATTGAGAATGCAGGTATTTTAGATCCATGAAACATGAAGTTTTCTTTCCATTTGGTATATCTACCTTCTGTTAGTTTTTTGGGCTAATGGGGCTGATTGTGTATGTGTATCTGGAATATGTTCCATGTTTCTCTCTTGGTTTTGCAAACATTAAGGCGTAGATGTATATAGTGGGTAATATGTTCATTTTTATTCTTACCATCTTTATTATTTCCTTTATGGCTTTTCTTCACCCTGTCCTTTGTGATCCTCCAGAACGCAACCTCTTGATACAATTTAACAAAGCATTTTTTCTTTACTAGAGATTTCTGTTTTATTTTCTATTTTCCTTTTCATCATCCAGCTATTAATTTTAGTGGTTTAAGGGTCCATCTGTATTGAACTGTATGAGACTGAGAGTTTTTTTTCATTCCGAACCTGTATGATTTATCTCTCAAGATGACAAATGTGAAGGTTCATTCAGACAATTTTTCTTCACCAGTGATCCAGAAGTGTTTGTATTTCTTAAATTATTCCCTGCTTTCTTTTCTTAGAAAATATTCGGGGCATTGGGATAGGAACTAGCCCTTTTGGGGCATAGTGGTCAGTCACCTTGAGTTCCTAGGATAAGCTTCCCAATATTTTCAATTTCTGATGGTAGTTGAACCGCTGGGTTCCATCGTAATATGGTGTTTTGATAGACATGCCATATATTTACGTCATGGAACCCTATTCGCTTTTCTGATTACTATTATATAAAATAATAGAATTAGGAAATCCTCATTTAATGGCCACTAGAAATAATAACATTTTTGTTGACAAAAGAATAAAGATCATTTCTATTTCTAGTTCTGAGTTCTGGGCTTAAAGAAATCTGGATTTACAATATCGTAGACAAGGCAAAAAGAAGGTACTCCCTGCACTCAACTACTATAGGGTATAAATAATTATATCTACACTAATAACTTATCGCATTAGAAAGAAGGCCTTTTATATGGCTTACGGTCAACTGAAATTATATTTCATGGAGGGAGCCTGTTTTTTCAGAGACAGATTGATGTTGTAACTCTTGAGAAATTGATGATGATACTCTCAAGTTAAAGCGTTGACTTAAAAAGCAATATTTACAAAAACCATCTACTATAACTGTATGTTCATAATCTCACAACTGGAGAACAATCGTTATTATCAAGAGAAATTTCAGGACTTCCTCTGAATAGAAAAAGGGAAGAAGAGAAACTGCTCGAGACATTTAAGTTAAAAAAATGTAGAAACTAGAAGAGGGCATGATGAATATTGAATTACTGGCCCTTCACCTGTGTTTGTGTTATCTATTTCTGTAAATTTTGTTTATTCCGCTTTTATGAAGTTGACACTGCCGAAGCATCAACTACTTGTATTGACTGTGCGGTGATGGGGGAATGCTTTTCCAAGACTTCATTGTCAAAGTCTATTATCTGACTTGTGGGGAGCTGTCTAATGCTTGTCACGACTCTGGGTTCCTTAGTATACAACTCAAAATGTGCAT
Organism: Datura stramonium; assembly: GCA_018107945.1. Classification (NCBI taxonomy): domain Eukaryota; kingdom Viridiplantae; phylum Streptophyta; class Magnoliopsida; order Solanales; family Solanaceae; genus Datura; species Datura stramonium. Next base: position 46,981 of record JACEIK010008736.1, on the reverse strand, counting down.
GTTCATGTGCTATTTCTGATGTCTTCTCAAAGTGTTTTCGAAGTATTATGATGTACTGCGGAAAAGTTAGGTTGAGCCCTTGAGGTTCATATATTTCATCATCAATTAGCAACTTACTACTAATCAATCACCCCCTTTTGGTAAATCTAACTTGTAAATATTCAACTCTGAATACTTGCAGGTTCTGTATTTATGGGACAGTGGACACCTTGGAGAGAGCGTAGAGATTACAAGTGGAACTAACCATGTTCTTCCAACTTGCGGTTACTGGATGTGAAGTGGTGGGCCCTGGACTCTTTCTTGAAGTACATCACCGTGCAGTCTTTGACAGAAGAAGGGCTGAGGAATCTTGGCCCTTATGTAGAGAAATGGCTGAAGTTGAGGGTCTGATGCCCACAAGAGGGCTGTAACCTCTGTGACTGCAGGACATAGAAGCGAGGCATCACACCGATGATCCGCTTATTTGTATGCGAAAGAATAATCATTGATCAATTCAACCTTCATGCAAATCGAAGGTTGTTTATAGTTTTGCTGCGGGGTTTGACGCTCTATATTAGCCTGCACTCTGATTTTGTCCTTCCGAGTGCTGAATCGAACACACACTTGGAAGTGGAAAAAAAGTAATGGCAGGGCGCCATGGATGAGCGAGTTCATCTGCTGTACGAGCAAATAAATTCCAACCAGGTAATCTGAGAGGATGTTTTCATCAAATCTAGCATACTAAATTTAAGAGGTGTATTTTAAGTGGCTTTTGCAGTGTTTTAACAAAGCTGCATTGCAGCAAACTTGTAATATTTTGGGCTTATATTTAGGTGGTTGTGAAAAAGGCCAGTCTGATAATGAAAAGCTAATCTACACTGGCCTCGTTCACTCGCTCGCTCGATAACGTGCTCACCTGTTCCTCCGTCGGTCCTCCTCCCATGTGTATCGTACTAACACCTCGACAAGCGCATGCACGCGTTGGTTAGACGAAGAAAACTTATGGGGTGCAACAAATTCTAACAATTAGCAATTATCTAATGGGTTTATTAAATAATCATATCTCTATATGCATCATCTATGTATGTGATTTAGTTAATGATCAGACAAATTAATCTTTATCTTATAAAGACTAGCACATGCATATTGATTTAATCGATCACTAATGTTTCTAATTAGTAATTCTACTATCAAAAACAACTTTTAAATTAGTTAGAAGAGACGTGACTCTTATTATCATGATCTCCTATATGATGTCAAGTCTTAAAATTTAATCAAAACTTTATCATATTAATTAAATAATATTGATAATAACTATGATAAAAAATATTTAATTTTATATTTGTGTTTAATAAAATATTCACTACTTCATAAAGAGAAAAGGTTAATGAGTTAGAGAAACTTCTTTAAATTTTAAAAGTGCAATACATCGCATCTTTATCATCTTTCTATTTATTAAGTTTTTTCATTACTTTATGTATTTATTAATATTGAATACTACATAAACTAAATATAAATGATAATGAGAATTTTAGTTATGTCCTTAAGTTTATATGTTAGTGGGTATTAATATGAGCGAATTGCAATTTAAATTTTCTATTTTTATTCAATTTTTTTAGCCCATTTAAATTTGATCTAACTCGCTTATTTATCACCACTATTTGATCGTAACATGTGTAAATTTTTGAAAGATCTTTTCTAATATATACATAAATATACGATTCACACACGCGCACACACACACATATAATATTACTATATAAGTGGAAAGTCAAAACTTGAAAAGTTAGATTATCATTTTGTCTCTCCACTAAATAAAAATTTAATTAAATATTAATTATACACATATTAATATATACATGCATACTATCATCGATATATTCAAAGTGGTAACTTTTTTAGCTTCCATTTATTAAAGAATCTCTCATGTAATTCTCCTTTCAACTTTTGCTCTATGAGATTGCGTGGAACTTGTCCGTTTTTAATTAGGTATTTTTTTTAACTTCTATTTATTAAAATCTTTTTATATTCTCAGGATAAATTCTATAAAATGCATAGTATACTTCAAGAAAGCATAGATGGATGAAGTTATAATGGATTTACACAAGAATATTACCAATCAAAATTTGGGTGAATATATTGTTATTAAATTTTTTTTTATACAATTGAAATTTGATTCTTGGCATGTCGTATACAAGCAATTATTTCACACCAATGACAGTTTTGAGGCAAATTTAGAAAATAATATATTTGACAAGATACAGAGCATAAAATTGAATCTTTCTTAGACCATAGTCGTAATACACTCGCTTTTGGCATGTTCTATATTAGACTTTAAAAAATCTATTTTTGAATTTTGAATATTTAATCACTAAATTCAATTGAAGGTGAGAGATTTTCTCAAGAGCAAAAGTAGCATCAAGTCAAAGGCAAGTTGGGTTATTGTTCTTGACAGGAATAATGAAGTTGATTATCAATGACTATATAATGTGAACATCAAGTCAAAGGTGATTTCTATTCATTTTTGTACTTGAAACAAAGTATCATACGATTCAAAGTTAGAGGTGCTTGTTTAATTTAAAATTGAGATACTTTAAGAATACCAATAAAATAAAAGGTAAAGAAATGATTATGCATTGACCCTTGTTAAGGATTCATTTGTGATAACTTAGTTCTCGTGTGATGTTGATTAGTTAATTTGAGGTTGTTGACTTTTATGCTATTAAGCTAATTTTTGAAAATTAAACAACATGTATTTTTTTAACCTATAAAGAGTACAATCATACAACAATTAGAATTTATTTTTAAATATCTTTATGATAAATAACTACTACTTTATGTGTATTATGAATTGACAATAATCTGCTAAACCATCATATATGTTGTTTGAACTTTGTACACTTCAATAAATAGTTAAATGTTACTTTCATTCAACAACAAATTTTTGATATGTATGTAGTTGTAAGAAGATTTGGAGGCACAAACATTATGACATACACATTTGTAATCATAACCTATATTGCTCATATTCAGACTTAAACATATGTATGTTAAAATTTTATAAACAAAATATAACTATTAAGCTAAACATAATATATAGTAACTAGAAGAATTGCATAAGAAAAGCGATTACATAATTTGTTGAATTGGAAACAAATGATTCCAAATGAACTTTTCTTTCTCTCTTGAAAATGAAGGATATACTTTCAACTATGTGATATCAATTTTTTTTTAATAAGATTGTATTTCATGCAATGATAATAAATTAAATATGACACGTGGACTCATTATTTATCATTTAAACTTTTAATGTTTTCTTTTAAATTTCATATAATTCATTGATCGCATATAATTATTTGAAAAGGTTTATATTAATTAATTTATAAATCACATACAACACGGTCCAAAATTAATGTGTGTTTGTATAATTTCATAAAAAATAATATGTCATAAATTGAAATTAAAAAATTATAAAATTCAAAAACATGATTTAAAATATAAAATTATAATTTTTAAAAATTAAATTAAACTATTTAGTTCTTTTCGGAGATAGTCATTTCGTTAACTTTTGGTTTAAATGATGAGTATTTGAGTTTAATTTTCCTGTATTTTAAATTAAATAATAAAAATAAATTAAATATAAGTTACTTTATAAGCCTATTCCTAAATAGGTTATAAGTAATATGGGAAAAATATGAAGTTAACATTAAGGGAAGATTGACTGCAGGATCCATTATAAATGTTGTTCTACTTATATTAAAAGGTGGTCGAAATTTCAATCCGATCAAATACGTGTGTTGCACGTGTATTTCAAGTTAATTGCTTATAATATTTTTACTTATAAAAATATAAAATAAAATACCTTATGAAATAAAATTAAATAAAAGAAGAAGAAAAAAAAAATACAAACTTTAAGTGATGAGTGGTAATCCCGATTCTAACAGCTATATTATATGTATTGAAATTTTAAAATGAAGATATTAGATTTGAACACTTGAATATGTTCATTGAAATTGGTCGGCAAATTTAAAGACTCAAAATTTGGAGTTTATGAGTTTTGAATTGCAAAATGACAATTTTTTTTTATGATCTAACATTCTTGTTAACAATTATCTTCATTTGGCATCGATTATTGATTTTAAATAATTCATTTTATACATATTAAGTGATTTTTAGTTCAAATAAATGATTTAGAGAAAGCCGTTGGTTTCCTATTAAACCCGTAAGTTTTATTTTTTTTAAATTGGGAGAGAGAAAAAAAATTACAACGAAGAAAATCAAACTCTCAACAATAAGATAAATACTCATATAAATATAATGGCTCCATATATATTCTTGATCATCAACATACGAATATCAAATTTCACAAATAAGACAACTATATTAGAAGGGAAAAAAAAAGTTCTACATTCATAAATTTCACAAAACATTTAAATCCATTATCCAAAAGAAAGGATAAAAATTCACATTATAAGAAATTTAAAGCAAACATAAACTCCTACCACATGCCCAAAGCAAAGTAGATGAGAAAACCAAACAAACTTTATACATTACAAAAAAGATACACTGTTGAATCTTGGCCGAAATTCTCAGCATTTCTAATTTTCCGGTCAAATAAACTTTCTATGTTGAGTGCGTTAATATATTTCTCAAGTATGCATGAAAATGAATAAAAGATAAAAATATTTATATATATTATTTATCGTATCCTTAATTTTTTATTATTTAACACTGAAACGCCTCATTATAAAGAATTTAGGAAGACTAGAAGGATTGTATTAGCACGTAAGATGAAAAATTGTATCCTAAATATGTATTTATTTATAACTTAATTAGATAATAATTATAGTTGTAGTGTTTCTCAATTTCTTGATCAAGTAGTAAAAGTGCACAAAATTAAAAAAAATTAAAGAGACTCAAACACGATGGTGATAAGGATTAATTGTTACTATTTATTATAAATGTCATTATTTATTTAAGGTAATATAAGTTTATATTTTGCATAGCAAGTATTATATAGGAATAATATTTCTTCAAATTTATAAAAAGCCATATATTATATTATAATATTAAAAAATGTTAAATTATAAAATTAACTAAGACAAATGCAAGCTTGATTTGGTTGAAATTGAAAAGAATTTAAAATATTTCATTAATATTTTATTTATTTTATTTAGTGGAGGGGTAAAATGACATCCAACTTTGAAGAAGCTTCCCATTTTTAATATAAAATTCTTCATTCTCTTTTTTATTATTTTTATATGTATAGAATAATTAAAACTTAATAAGTTTCAAAGATGTTACAACCATTTATCATGCATTTAATTTTATACCAAAATTATTTATTCATAGAGGGATATTTCGTAATCGGGCTTAACTTGACCACTTCCTACTTATAATATATAATATGATATATTCTAATCCCATATCGTTTATAGAAAATTTTAACTTATATTCTAACCTAATTATTGTTGTTACATGCTTTTATTTTATATTTTATCCTACATAAAATTCTTATATTGATTTACATGTTATGTCCGATGGGCTAGAGAGCTGGTCATACTCCAAAAGCTCCATTAATACTCAAAGTTATATTTTAAAAATTAATATTTTATTAGTTATACGCTTATTAGTAATACGTACTTTATATTTTAATCTAATCATTTTATTAGAGATTTTTATAAACTTTTATGTCAAAATTATTTTTTCTTATACAATGCATACAAGAAAAAAATTATTTTACTTTTAAATTTAATTAGTCAAATCACATAAATTTATATTCTTAGGTCATTACTCATTAATTTTAGATGAATGAAATTAAAATTTCACTCGTTAATTCAAATTCTAAACTTGAAAGAATTAATAATAACACATAACAAGAACTTTTATTAAATTATTTTGGATTTTATATTCTTTTAAAATTGTGTATTTAATTATTTGATTTATTGCAAAGTTAAAATATACACACTTTTTAAAAACTATTTAATAATTAAATATTTAATATAATTTTTTAAATTCTATCTACAACAATAGATTGCATTATAAATGAAAATCAATATATTCTAATTTTTTATGTTTTTACTTTCCAAAAATAAGATATACATTTAGGTAACTAATTAATTGTGTTTAAACATCTTTACAATTCTCACTCTATAAATACATAGATTGGGTTTACATTGTATTATCACATCCCGCTCTTAAAATTTTCACTATCTTGTCTCAATATTTCTCTTTTCCATTTAGAGGAAAAAATTAGTGATGGAAGCTTCAGATCCAAAGAAAGAAAGTTTTAGTATCCAATAATAATCTTCCCGTTTCTCTTCCCGATGATGTTATTCAGACATTTTCACTTCTTTTTACTCATTAAGCATGCAATTTCTTCTTCTCTTGTTGCTAAACCATTTCTAAATTCATGGTTATATGTTCGTAATCTCTGCTTTTTGATAGAAATTTGTGATGCATTGTTTCATAAATGGAAGAGACGAGATCCCAATTATTGATAATATCTTAAGTAATTATTTAGGCAAAAAAATTCATAGTTTTAGCCTTTATATTTCCAGCCCAATAAGGTACTTGCCTTTTTTTTAAGAAGTGGATTCAACATGTTGCATCACAGTGTAGAAGAGTTCGATACATCCGCCTAGCCCTACTAATGAAAATTCTTACTTCCCCGCCTTCCGATTATATCGACATTGACACTCTCTATAGTCTAAGATTGACCTATTGTAACTTACATATATCGCCAAATTTAAAAGGTTTACGATTCTTGAAATCTCTTAGTCTAACTAAAGTTAAAGTCGACTCTTTTTAAAGAGTTATTTACAAGTTGTGTGGTTCTAGAGTCCTTGCTAATCGGAGGGTTGTTTTTCTATCCATGAACTTATAATTAAAGGTTCGGACAAGTTTAAGACTCTTGTGGATTAGGACCGGTGGAGGGATATAATTTCGCTACTATTGATAATCCAAGTATTAGCACATTTCACTATGATGGTGAGATAAACAAAATCAAGTTTGCTAATTCAATAAGATTAAAAGATGTGCTATTGAATTTTGGGTGCAATCACTGGCTTCACATATACGTGAAAGAGATGATCCGATGAAAGTCTTCGAAAATGTGCACTTTATCACCACCACATTCTTTCCTTGAAAGTAAAATTCAATAGCTTTTAATCTTTACTTTTTGTTTTTTGATTTTATTCGTGTTGTTGCCGATCTACAGCAAATATTTTTTATGCTTGATAAGGGCTTAGGCTTTCTCCCAGATTTGCCAGGAATTTTGAGTGCAAAGAAATGGAGTACTATCTCTCCAACTTGGAAGGGAACTTCACCAGTGAGACATGGTCGAAGCCATCAATCCTGTCATTGTTTGAGCTCTTCGTCAGCAACTGTCCCTGCATTCAAAGACTCTTTATTGACGTAAATATATTAATTTCGAGACTTCAAAATCATCATCATAATTTATGAAGAAAGAGTCATTCTTATTTTAATAGTTCTTATTTGTGAAATAATTAAAAATAAAAATTATGCTTTTGGTGATTATGCAATGGAAGTTTCTGACAGCCATCGGAATACAAAGGGCAAAGAAAAATTTTGAAAATCAGAAACGAAATTTCGCACTGTGTTTCTACCAAAGTGAAAGGGTTCAAAGCGCTTGAGCTTGAAACGAAATTAGTGAATTTTTTCACGATGCAAGGTCCCTTGGAGTCTTGATTCTAGTCGAATCATAAAATAATCATCTAGAAATTAAGTTGAATGATATCGCTATAGCATGTATACGTTTAGTGTTTTCATCTATAGTCATTTGAGGGATGAAAGTTCTAAATTTCCTAAGCATAAAGTTTTGTAATTGCTGCACTTATTATTTTGACTCGCCTGATGGTGCAAAGATGGGCGAAAAATATGTTGAAAAGGTATAGTGATAAATATTAATATTATTCCTTTTATGATGAGAAATTTTGGAAACTCTAATTGTTTAGACTGATTCTTGATTATATATAATGAAATTTTCTATTTTTCATTTTTATTCTTCATACACTGTTAAGTATTATGGGGAAAACATGTATGTAATATTAAAGGAAGGTCGATTTTATGACCTATTATAAATGTTTTTTATATTGAGGCGTTTAATTAAAATTTTAATTTTATGGATTTCAAATTTCACAAATGACGCATTTAAATGGTAACAATCGGCTAATTTTTATAAATGGATTGTGAAATTTTATGCCAAAATTATTTTTCTTATATAGTCAACTTCATACGAAAATATAATTTATTTCCAAATTCATTTTTCAAATCACACAAATTTTACATTTTAGGTTATTGATTAATTTAAAAAGAATGAAACTATATATATATATATGTTATATGTATATGTATATGTAATATATTAATTCAAATTTAAACTTGAAAGAATTAATAACCCCAAAAGACTTTAATTAAAATTATTTTTTCTGCTATATTATTTTCAACCCAGACATTATATGATACCCATTTTTTGGGCTCCAAATCCAAAAGAAATGCCATATAAAGCAGGGGCTTCTAACGACTTTTGTTATACTATATATTTTTTTTTTTTTTTTTTGCGTTTCAGAGATAAAGAAGTACATTAACTTGTGATTTCTCACATTTTATCTTTATATTTTTGGATCTGTATTTCTTGTAATTTAGAAAAAATTAGTGATGAAAGTTTGAGATTCAAAGTAAAGTGAGTTTTAATACAATCTCGGAGAAAGTTTAAAAGAAATTTTATATAAAATAAATGATATCATAGTTCGCACAATCACCGTTTTATCTTTCTAATAAAGTTGTTGATAGAATTTTTAACTTTTATCTATTAAGCATGTTATCTTTTTCTCTTATTGTTAAATCATTTCAAAATTCATGATTGTATGCTCGTAATATTTGTTTGATAGAGCTATACGTTAAATTGTTTTAAGAGGTAGAAAAGAGATCCTCAATTATTAATAATATCACAAGTAATTATATTTTTAGGCTAAAAATTCATACTTTTCAACTTTATGTTAATGTAGTTTGGCCGTACACCATCTTTTCTCATAACGCGGATTCAAAGATATTACATAAAAGGCTTAGATGAGCTCGAGCTACATATGATTGAACCTAATAATGAAATTTACCATTTATTCCGATTTCATTGGTATTAAACTCTCCCAGATATTGTAATTTGCATTTATTGTAATTTTATATTAAAAAAAACAAAAAATTAAAAAAATTTTATATATTATTTATATATTTATTGTATATCATGATAATAAATTCATTCTTTTGTTGTATTTATTTGTATCATTTTCTTGATAACCGCTGCTATTTTTATAGCTATAATTAATGTACTAACTTATATTTAAATCATGTGGTTTTATTTACTGCATTACTTTATTGAATATTACATTAGAATAATATTTTGGTTAGTTTTGATTTTAAATTGGAGAAAATTAGTTTTGATCAATTCTGGTGCTTATACTCAAGTCAGCAATTTTTTTAAATTTTATAGCGATAGAAATATTTATTCACCTTGCAAAACATCAAATTATTGACCTAAATCATTTTTTGCAATATAAATGCTGCTTTTATTTTAAAATTTTCATTCCGTGTCCAATAACCGGTGAACCAAAAAGCTGTTTGGCGGTTTAACTTCACAACATTTGTGCTTCCGCTTCGTTGTTCGTTAGTTGAAGAATGTACAAATGTCGCACCTATACAGTGAGTCTTGCTTAGCATCAGCAATATCCTTTTCTTAAAATTATTTTCTTTTTCAAAGTGTATCAATTTCCTTTTTCTGTTTTGTGAATTTCATTTTGTTTTTCTTCATCATCAAACCCTAATTTCTTTTAGATGGTTCGAGGAATTTATGGAAGATAAACAATCAAATAAGCAAGCCAATGATGGAGACTTATTTAATGAGGTGATGGAGGAATTCCCCTTCGATGATTGTACTGACATATTTTCCGACTGAAACCGGCGAATCGGAGGATGGCGTAAACCCGAATCAATCCCTGGGAAATGAAGATATTCCGTCGCCGCCCTCCGGCGCCGGCGACCTTTTTCTTACAATGATTCTGGTAACGAGTCATCTAATTTTCGACATTCGAAAAATCCTTGAGTTATTCCGAATTCGAGAGAGAGGAAGTTAAGTTTCCTCAAGGAAATTACGGAAGAGAGTGACATTGTCTGGGAGTTTGAATAATATAGAAAATCTGAAATCAATGCAGCTTGATTTGAGCACAGAAAGTCGAAAAGGTAGTGCGATGAAGAAAATAAGCAGATCTGACAAACAGGAAATGCAAACAGTGTAAATGATACATAAGTCGAATGGTGATTCTTCACTGTTGGAAGAGGATTCTGTAATTACAAATGTGAACAATGACGGAATCGATAATTCGGAGGTAGTTAACTCGCATTTGAGAGGTGATGATTCAAGTCTGAATATTTTGTTTGATTTAGAAGGAATTTAGTGATAAAAAAGCCTTGTTGATTTCAATGAGTATGTTGATAAATCATTGTGAGTTTGATGATAAAGTTGATTACATTTCCCAGTATGGGTAATTTATATTGTATATGTTTGTGATGGATCCATTTCAAATAATGAGGCGTGGGAAACGATATGTAATACGCAAGTTTATGAGGAGTTCTGGTTTTGTGTTTGGGAAGATGTTGAATTTTTGTATCTGATGGTTGAAGGAGCAGAGTCTCTGTATGGAGGTTGGGGGGCTGCAACTCGACGGGGATGTTTGTGGTCTGTGTATGTTTGTGTTGTCTTGGTTGGATTGCTGCTGGTAGTCATTTTTATAATGGGTGGCATCTTGATGAGAATTATGGTGGAAGACCCAATGAGGATGAAAGAGCCTTTGAATTTGAGATTATACAGCAAAGAGCCCAGTTGCATATGTGCCTATAATAAGAGTCCAGGTGTGACCTGCGGTGTAGATAGTAAGGAGCAAGTGAGGTTGGAAATGCTGATCGAGCTATCCCACCCAATTATGTTACATACTGTTTCACTAATGTTGCCTGAGTCAGATTACAACAGAAATTTGGGCATTTTCCAGGTGATTCCAGGACTTTTGTGGTTGATACTTGATGGATTTTGCTGCTAATTGGAACTACTTCTTGTTAAGAGTTCAGTCAACATGGGTTCAGTGACCTGATTGTGAAGGGTTTTTTAATATTTTTTTTATTTGTGAAGTTATTGCTTTAGTTTATGCGTAGTTAGTCCCAACTACTATGAAGTCTTAATTGTGTTCATGTATGCCAAATTTGTTATGTTTCGTGTGGCTTTCTGCAAGAATGGAGTTCTGTTGTAGATTCAGATGGAGGATACCTTATGCATGGTTTTCTATTGATGATTATAAACTGCTATCTTCCAGATTAGTTTAATTAATCAAAGAGGAAGTTGGAGTTTGAATACGCTTTAGACATCTGATTTACTGGCTGCATATCTAGTTTGTGTATGACATATCATAGGTTTTGCTATGCATTTTTTCATTTGATATAAGACAACAAAGCTGCATATAAAAGGAAGGGGGACCAAGGGGATGGGGAGGGGAGATAGTTGTAAGAATAAAATGTTTGTCTCACAATGATTTGATTTTAATTTCTTTTTCCCTGTATTGTCTATTTACCAAGTTACATGTCTGCTCCTCCAATTCTAGTTTCATTTTTGGGCATTTCGTCTATGGATTCGAAGAACTTAGTATGGTTTTTTCACAATGATTTGATTTTAATTTCTTTTTCCCGTGTATTGTCTATTTACCAAGTTGACATGTCTGCTCCTCCAATTCTAGTTTCATTTTGGGCATTTCGTCTATGGATTGAAGAACTTAGTATGGTTTTTTCATTGACTCACTCCTGGTAGACCTTCAAGCCTACAACCTATTTTAGGAAAGCAAAGTTGAGATTTACTTTGTCGACCCAAAAGATTCTATTTACTTGAATTGAATGAATTGTTGGTCTGTTATGCATTTCCACATGTTTGGCCTTTTTACCTGAATGATTTATTAACTTTTTTGTTTCTTACGCCTGAAGCGTGAGGGGTGGATTTCCTCACTGCTAATGGTAAAGTGCTACAGCTCCAGGCGAACCCTGTAGATGTTGCAATTTAAAAGCAACTTGTCGCCTTTTTCTACTTTCCTTAAAGCTGCCCCTCTTGTCACCGGTTATACTTCAGAATCCCAAACGTTAAAGGTAGACTTGAAGGGTTTCTCTGAAGGTTTCATTCCAACTGCATGCTTGAGGGTGATCATTGAGTTAACGAGCAGAATTCCAACCTGGAGGTGGAATTCCTTTTGAATATATACTGCCCTTTAACACTGGAGTCTGAACTTCCTTTTCTGAAAAGAATGCTATGGTACTGGAAGACAACATTGTTTGTAAGGTTAGCACGACGTTGTTTACTATGGAATTACTTTTCGCTTCTTCTTTGCTGCAAGCCCTTTATCATCTCTAGATTAAGATTGAGGCATGATCCGAACAGTCGTATTTATTCACAGAACAATCCACCTATTGGAAGGTAGTAAAATCTATGCCTGATCTCTTGATTATGCTGCTATTTTTGTTTGTACATAACAGGTAAGTGTCTGTTATTCTTTTCCGCAAGTGGAACTTAAATTTAAACAAGAGTGAATGGCTTATATTTTTGAAATTATTCTCTGAAAATATACACTCTGTCATGAACTTCAGTTTGACTTTGTATAATATTTGTGTCTGAATTTTACAAATGTTTGATACTTGGGTTTCCTAAAAGTTTCCTCTGTAAAGCATCATTTAGAAATACTGCGATGTAGTCATTTCCTATATGGACAGAGTTTCAGGAAATTGACAAGGTGAGGACTACTGCCATTAGTGTGCTTATCAAAGTATTTTCTTATGGTAAAACCCTCGAATGATTCATCGGAGAGCCCTCAATGGAAGCAACATAATCTGAAGATTGAAGCAACAGTGATATCCAAAAATATAACATATAATGCGTAGCTGCCAAATGCTTCTATCAATTTAAAGAACTGCATAGAGGACCAGGAACGCTGGTTTTTCTTCACGCTGGGCCAATTGCCTGCAGAAAGACTAACCTGGACCTGAGAAGTGGTTAATTAATCAGACTGGGACAGTAGTATTTGTCGTTTAAACTTTGTTTTGGTCTAATCTTTCTGAGAAAGAAAAACTTGTGACTTCATCATAGTTCTTTACAGACTTCATGGCATTGTGAAACCAGATACCAGCTATAATTTGTTGAGGACCCAAAATGTATATTGATTGCACTTTGAGAGCATTTTGGTTTGAAGTTTGAGAGTTTGTGTGCCACATGTTTGAGAGCATTTTTAGCTTTAGAAATGCATTCTGAAATGGGTCCAAAGTAAGTGGGAAAACAGAAGATATCTATTTAGCATACCCAGCAAGGATAGAATTAACTGTGACTACAGCTCCAATAACAAGTCCAGTGAGTTCTCCGACCTGCATCAGTAAACAGAGAGAAGGATAGAATAAGTCGAATTCTGTCCTAGGACCTTACATCTAAACAAGCAGTGATTACTAACAGCACGATTATCCGGCTAGGTGTCAGCAAACATGAGGTAGAAAGTGATCAAGATTTCTAATCCAATCTGAGCCAGCTGGAGTTGTTCCCAGAAACTGAGGTTGGTCTTCCTTGAACATTAAATCTTACAGTGACAGTTGCTCCTCCAACAGCTGATATATATGCTGGCACCTGAAAATAGAGTAGCCCAAAAGTGAGGTGAAACATCCTTAAGTATCTTCTTTGGATGTTATTTAGTCCTTTCTGTTTGCGCTGTTGTATTTTATAACTGAGAATGGAGAAACTTACATGTCTCCATGTTATCCTCTTTACATGAAGCAATGAAAGAAGCATATTAGCTGGGTTGAAATGGGCACCAGGAAACATTTCAACAGTGTAGATCATAACCATCGCATCCAAACCCTGCAAGCTGCTATTCCTTTTAGAAGGGGCCTTATGTTTCGTTCACCACCATGGCAGCAAAACCAGCAACATCAATAAGTAGGTCCCTAAAACCCTGCCGCTAACTGTATTGAAAACAAAAAGATTATCACCAACTGGGCCTAAGATCCTGTAAAGGTATATGTTATGTTATATGGACAATTAGTTTGCCTTATGACTCTGCCAGTGTTACATGGATATGGTTTTGAACTGATCAGAGTTTAATAATATAAGAACTCTACAGGAAGAAGAAGATGATGACTAATAGAATAGAGAAGAAGAATTAGCATGAAATCAAAGAGACTGCAGAGAAATTAGAGAAAACATTGTCTTCAATATTATTGATTCAATTTCCTATAAGGATATGTATCCTTAGATATATAGCAGTACATAGGGAGCTGATATCATTAGTTAAATAACTAACTTCCGAAGACTAACTAACCCTCTTAACTACTAACTAACTAATAAATTCTAATTATAAGTTATAAAAGAGTAATTTCTGTTCTTAACAGGTTTCAGGTGCTTGTGGCATTAGGCCAGTCCAGCTCGCAACATGTTGTGAAACTATCTGCTTTAAGCTAAATGAGCTTTTTCCAATAAGGCTTCACACAATTAAAAGTATCACTACCATATATGTAGCTTAGCTTGTTTTCCTTATCACCCTTTAATGTGAGACTTTATTCGTACACTTAATTGTGTTGCACCAAACCACTTGTTAGAAATTGAAGGTACTTGTGTAGGGTACTCTATGCCCTTATGCAACTCACAAAAAGAAGAATCAAAGAGTTTGAAGAGTGAGCCACTTTGAGTAAGCTTATAGTCTCAGAGCAGCCTGAGGAAAGTGAGGAGTCACTAAGTTTGTTACTGTCAAATATGACAAGAAAGAATATGATGCACATTATCATCATTGATATCTACAGCTGTTGCATGACTGATATCTGATATCGCAGCCATTCTTGAATTCTCAAGTATTAGAAAACTAACTATGATTTCTCTTTATTCTCCCCAGTGTGTGGAGATAAGCGGAATTTGTTTTCGTTTGTTTATGTGGGAGGGCTAGTGCCAAATCATTAGATGGTGGAAATTTGGAAATTGGAAATTGCCAAAGATTCCACTACATTGCTATTGCATACTCAAAGCGCAAAGGATGTCAATCCAGCTCATTTTAGTTGTGTGATAGAAGTAGTATTTAAACTAAATAAAAATATACAATGAAATAGGACTTGTTGACAAAAATATCTCATAAATCCACAAACTTGTAGTCAAAGACTCTGAGATGGTGAATCCTTTATTACCACAAAAGGAAATATTTGCATTGAGGTTCCTCCAAGATTTTTAGATTGTTATAAATGCAGGGGAGCAATGATCGGACAGGTGAAATATCTGTTATGGATTTAAATCATTGGGAGGGAAGGGGCTGCTCACAAGAACTATCTGTATCGTTTCATCGAACAGTCGAATGCACAAGAGAAAAACAGATTTTCAAATGTCATATAATTATTCATACGCAGAGATTATTGTGAATCAGATTTAGACTTCTTAATTAACTCTAGCTAGTCTAAACAAAAATTTACCCTTAGTTTATCTCTCCTTTTTCATTTTTGCCATTTATGTGTATTTGATACCTTTTTTGAACGTGGTGGAATGAATAAGATTTCTTCATCTCTAATTAAGCTAGCCAGCTTTCAATCCTGGGAATGAAAAAAATCCCGAGATAGATAAAGCCTGCACTTAATGTGTTTTAATGTGGCTATGGACCTAAATTAATCAGATCCTAATGCAGATGACGGACTACTTACTACAGCCAAACCAAATATTTGAAAGCTCAAATGATGCAATATTAATAGTTGGGACATAAAAGCATCGAATGGAACTATATATATACAGTAAAACTCATTTTGATGGATTGGATGAAAGAGATCAAATAAGAGAATTCAAACGGGCCTAAATCCTCAAGAGTCTTTAATTATCCCCATGATTAGACATCAATAAAGTGACTTTCAAAGATGAAACATATCCTTAAGTCACTGTAAACCTTAATTATCGACATAATTAAACTTCATTAGATTATTTTACTTCTTTGTATACACAAGTTAAAACAGTGGGAATAAATTTTTTCTTCTTTATCTATTTCTCAAAATAGGAAGAAAAATAAATATGAGAGTCCCCCCTTTTCTGTCTGAGTGAAGCCATGTGCTAGGTTTTGACCTGAGGAAAGATCCCACTTTGGTAATCTCACGCAAAGGCTTATTTGAAGTGAATCTGATGATGTTGTAGACCCAAGCACCTGCTATGGCTCCAGCTGTTGGGCCTAACATAAACCCATAGACCTCTGTAGTGGCTTGACACTATTGTTGGCCTAAACTCCTTGCTGGGTTCATTGATGCCCCTGATATTGGCCTGTCCAAGTCCAACAATTATGTATATATTGTTATTATACTTTAGAAGGAAGAACAATAACATGGCTATAATTTTTCAGTATTCAGGTGAAAATATTTTCCTATATCAAATAAATTAGGAGTATATTTGATCCTTTCCTTGTCATTGTCAATTCATGTTGTTGACATACATTGCTATTCTCATTAATCGGAAACCACTCGATCACATATATTTTAGAATCTACGTGACTGCGTTTGATTTTATTTTATTTTCCCCTTGCATTTTTGTTTGTTCTAATTTTAATAAAAGGAAAAATGCTCCTTAATTACTAGAGGCAACACTAAGTTTCACTTATCATTAAATAAGGTAGTCATCAAACAGTAAGATCCAAAAAGAAAATTGAGTCTCTGTTTTTGGTCAATAATATACTCCCTCCGTTTCCTTTATATATATATTTACTGATGAAAAAATTAATTAATACATTTTTTAAAACTGATAAAAAAATTTAAAATTGCAAAATTTAAAAAATCAAAAAGGATATTTTTAAGAAAAAATTAAAATATAATTAATTTAGTAACATTTTTAAAATATGCCAATGGAGTCAACAAACAGAGAGGGAGAGAAAAAGAAAGGCTTTATTGTAGTGTCAGGATGGTCAAAGATTATTTAAACACCCTTTATTCCAAATACTTTAGTTGTTGTTCACACTATATTATAATTAAGGTTTTTATTGATTATTAAACATAATCAAAGAGTATTACCCGGCAACATCACATTAAGCAATGGTCGGTTGTTCTGACAGCAAAGATCAGCCAGTTCACCAATCTGCAACAATAATTAACGACAACAACAAAATCAATCATGCCATAATGATGGTGTGGGAGAGTGTGTCCAATGTAATTAAATAAGTCTGATTAACAAAGTCACAATCTTCACTAATTAATCATGATTATTGACTACCCTTTGCGTACAATAGTCGATTCGTGAATATTTGAGTATATTAAATAATTAAATAAATAAATAAATTAAATTTTTGTATCTGTACAAAGTACGCATGTAGAAAACTAGCTTTATATTGGGTTATTCAAGATCTTGTTCTTAACTGTTTCTAATTAATTAAGTTTAAATTAATATGACCAACTGACAGAAGAAGAGATTAAGATGAGCACTTACAGCCTGATTATCAGTAGCGACAATTCCTTGGAATGACAAACATTAGATAAATGCATTATAAATGAGAAGCAAGAGATTGGATGTCTGATCCAGAGGTGATAATCAAACAAAGTGATCATGTTCTTAATAAATATTAACCTAGGTCCCACTTGCTAGTTGATCTGAATACTTGAGCTGGGCCGTGTAAGCTGGCAATTTGTCAATGAAGAAAAGAAAAAGAAAAAGAAGCCATCATTAATATAGGTTAAAAAAAAAACAGCCAACATCTCTTAATGTTCTCAAACTAACAAAACTAATATACACCAGTTCGGAAGTATAATAAAACCGGAAAGTTTTACAAGATAAAGACTTAAAAAAGCTAAGAAGATCAATTTACAAACTCACATTTTCTTGCAGATTATAATGTAAACTAGCTGTAATCAGAAAGCAAAGCAGAATTTAATCTTAGTGGACTATCAGTTGATGATAGAACTTAAAATTTATATATATATAATTAGAATTAATTATAAATTATCGAAAACTTCTAAAACAAACAATTTAAAAAGTTAAATTAATTTAATATTAAAATTTTTATAATGATACGTGCACAGGACATTGACATTGCCACCCCATATATATAATTGAGGGTAAAGCTTTGAGAATACTTTTTACTTTTAAACTAACAAAAATGATGCTATGTTGCTAATAGTATCAAGACCAATGAACTTAAAGTCAAGATCTTACTTTATAGCAAAAGGAGAACACACAGGAGTGTGAAGATATGGAAACTGTTAATGTGAATTTCCTGACTAGTCTAACACAGAGAATACCTGCTTCAGGGGTCCCTTACAGAGGCAGCACAGCACAGTAGGCTGAATGAGCACCAGATATGTGGCCAACGGAGTAAACCATGACCATCACCACCAGCTTCCAGCATTATTGATATCCCGGGAAAGTCACCACCTCGTCTGCATTCACCGCCACTGACCCGCACCCCGCGAATATCAAGAAATACGTCCCTAATGTTCCGCTATTATCTGTTTTATTCCAATCAAAAGAAACACACTTTAAGTCAAATTGGGCGGAGTTAGAGCATTTCAGCAATGGTATCTTAATTGAGTGATATAACGTTTTGAGGTATTTACTCTTGTATAATGAACCTTGAAAGTCTGCTTTGAAAAAACTGGCAGAATGCTAAAGTGGATTTCAAGGAAACTATTGTCCACCCTTTATTATTCATCAGTACTACTCAGAACTTGTCGAAAATACTCTGTTTTGCTTTAATTTAGGAAGAAAATTCTATTTAAAAAAGAAAAAAAAAAAAAAACTCACTCTTTGACAAAGTAACAGTGAGAAAGTTAAAGGCTAAAGCAGATGCAGAATTTTCAGTCTACGTTGCAAAATCATGAACAGCACTGCAAACATCTCAAACTCACTGGATCTATGGCTTCCATTGTTCTCAGAATCCCACCTGCTCATCACCCATGACCTAGAACCAGTTCAAGAAAAGAGGGGTACGTATGGTGATGAACTTATTGCCCAGGGAAGAAGTGACCAAACAAAAATCCCCAATTTATAAATACAATTCCAGAATGAGCCCAGAGAGAGAGAGAGAGAAGGAATGGGGCTTTTTATTTTTCATTTTCTTTCGGAGAGATCAATGCTACCTTTTGACTTAAGAGATTTAGCTGATGTTTGCTATTTTTCTTTCACTTTTATATTTATCCTGTGATGTATTTCTATATTTATAAATAATTTAACTTTTTATTTATATAATTTCTAATCACAGAATATTTGGTAATTATTTAATGAATATTACCCTAAAGCAAGACATTTCACATAGTTAAAACGGACAGAAAATACGCCAAGTAAATATGATATGGCGTTGGTGCTACATAACAAAATAAAATCATGATGATATAGTATAATAAGCATAGATAGTTTTGATAAATTTTTCCTTGGGATATAAAGAATGATTGAAGAGTTATTACTAGGAAAACCGAAATTATTGGAATTGTGACGTACTTGTTCCTTGAGTTTATTTTACTTCTTTTATTACTGAATTTAGAAAATTAAAAATAATTTATTATTTTATATCTACTTATCTATTATTAGATATAATTTATTTTTTTCAAAATTGAATTTTTTTATATTCAAGGGTGACATAGTAACTTATCATTTTATTAACTATTACTATTTATTGTATTTTTATTTATCCTGCTTTATTAGAATATATTTTTTCACTTTACTTATTACTTAGTTTATTAAGAGAAAAAAAATATATATATATATATATTTTTTATTTTTTCACTTTTAACATTAATTACTTAATTCCAAAATCATTTCTCAAGACCTTTATACTAAACATCAATATTATGGTTATTATACTAAATATTTAAGTGTAAATTATTATTTTTTAATAAAAATGATCTTCACTCAGCCACAAAATGAATAGAAATAAATATTTTTAAAAACTCTCTTTATATAAAAATAAAGATCTCTTGTAAAAATAATACAAAACTAAAAACCTATGTAACCAAATAAAAATTAATTATTTTATTTGTTAAAAAGTACAAATCAAACTGGCACAACAAAAATAAACAAAGAAAATATTTCTTCTGTTTAGCCTTAATGTTAGGCATAGTAAAAATTATTAGTCTCAAAATTCAAGAGATAATTGACCATTTTTTTTGACTCCAATCATGAAATTTGCGTCGCATTAAAATATGAAAAAACATTATTATGTTTTTAAAAATATCTTGAATTTATGTAGCTTATATTAATTAAATCAGAATCTTTATTGAATTTTTCTAATACAGCGCAAATCTTATCTTTGTAACCAAAATGACACCTAAGGGAATACATTTTAAGAGGTGTATAAAGATAAGGTACAAATAAAAATAAACGAAGGAAGCATTTACACCAATGTGAGGAGCTGATCCAACAACCCACCGGTAATGCAGAAAAGTTATGAATGCAAAGAGACGAAACTTTTAATTTTCACAACCATTAACCAACTTTCCTATTATTCATATGACAACAAATGGTTTAACTTATTTTTCTTCCTTTCCCATAAATAAAAATCAACATAAACAAACAAACTAACTTATCAAACTGGCATTTTACAATTTGAGTAATTAGTTACTATAACGATATAACCATTCATTTGTCTGAGATTTAACCTAGCTCTGATATATATATTTGTCACAATGAAGCCACTGGTACGTACACAAACAACCTATGAATGACAATTTCCGATAATTATATACTTATGATGTTTCGTTATTGCCTAGCCACATTTAAAGTTGGTCCACCGCTACAATTTTATATTCAACCGTGTCCACGAATTGTGACCTACTTGTCAAATATTTGTGTATTTTTACTTTTATCGGGATATTATACACCAATTTTTTCTTAGAAGTACAGGTGTAAAACTAACAGACTTTGGGCTTAATTTATTAGATGACTATTTGAGCTTAGCAGGCAGCAAACATAACTTCTCACTTCACATAATTCCAATGTAAAAAAAAAAAGAAAAAGACCATGTAACTGCTAAAGTGACGTCACTACCATGTTACATCTTTATAATAAAAGTTGTGATAAATGTTACTTGATCTATAAAATCTCTTTCGGACGGCGTTACGTTTAGAGAGGTCAACATTGATGTTCTAGCACAATGAAACTTATAAATTGAAGACGTTGAAAAGACAAGGGGTGGACTAGCAGCAACCCATGTGTCGTGTTATAAGGAACAAATTTAATTTGAGCAAGTCTTCTTGTATTATAAAGTGCATTCACAACTTTGGAGAATTAGTAAAACTAAATTAGCATTTCACACCTTCTACATTCTACGACACTGATCTCTGCATGATCTCACTACTTTATCATGTATTGCAATATTTATTTTAAAATAAATGGTCTTTAATTTTTTTGTCTGCTTTTAAAATAAACTATTAAGCCACATACTCAAGATAATGATGCTCTTTCAATTTTAATTATTTAAATTTGAAATTTTGAAAGAAATGTCTAAATCAACAAATTACTAAAGAGTTATATATTTTTTTTTTAAAAGTATTTTTTAAGAATAAATTAATAAAAATACATTTTCCTCGTCTATAATGCTTAGCTTTCTTAAGAGATATGTCCAAATCTGAAGAGATGTTAAATTTAACGAAGATACGCCTCAAAATTAAAAAACACCACTTACTAAACGAATTCAATATATCATACTATTATATAAGTAAGGCTTCCTTAAAGTTAAAAGTTGAATAATAATTTTATCCTTATTAAAATTAATCATATTATAAAATATTAATTATTTAATACCACAATTAGGAGTCTTAATTTAGTAATCCATATTGTGTAAATTATTTTAAATGTCCTTATAATTTATAACACATTTTAGCCCTTCTGAAAAGTTCTGAGAGTTATTCGAATTCGAGAGAGAGGAAGTAATAACTTTTCACATTTTAGCCCTTCGAAAAGTTCCGAGAGTTATCTGAATTCGAGAGAGAGGAAGTTAAGTTTCTCAAGGAAATTGATGGCAGAAGAGAAGGATACGAATGGAAAGTTTGAATAATATGTAGCACTCTGAACTCAATGCAGCTTGATTTGAGCACAGAAAGTCGAAAAGGTAGTGCTATGAAGAAAATGAGGAGATTCCGACAGTTATGAATGCAAATAGTGTAATGATAGATAAGTCGAATGGTGATTTTCACTGTTGGAAGAGGATTCTGTAATTACAATGTGAATAATGACGGAATCGATAATTCGGAGGTAGTTAACTCGCATTTGAGAGGAAGTGATGATTCAAGTTCGAATATTTTGTTTGATTTAGCGAATTTAGTGATAAAAGTTGCTGGATTTCAAGTGAGTATGTTGATAACTATTGTGAGTTTGATGATAAAGTTGATTACATTTCCCATAATTTATAGCTCGTATATGTTTGTGATGGATCCATTTCAAATAATGAGGGCGGGAAACGATATGTAATACGCAGCTTATGAGGAGTTCTGGTTTTGTGTTTGGGAAGATGTTGGAATTTGTATCTGGATGGTTGAAGGAGCAGAGTTCTGTATGGAGGTTGGGGCTGCAACTCGGATGGGGATGTTTGTGGTCTGTGTATGTTTGTGCTGTCTTGGCTGGGATTGCTGGTATCATTTTTATAATGGGTGGCATCTTGATGAGAATTATGGTGGAAGACCCAATGAGGATGAAAGAGCCTTTGAATTTTGATTATACAGCAAAGAGCCCAGTTGCATATGTGCCTATACAAGGAGTCTCAGGTGTACCTGTGGTAGATAGTAAGGAGCAAGTGGAGGTTGGCAAATGGTTGATGGGGTGCGAGCCATCCCACCTAATTATAAGTTTTCGCAGGTTACTGTTTCACTAATGTTACAGAGTCAGATTACAACAGAAATTTGGGCATTTTCCAGGTATGAGCCCGAGGACTTTTGTAGGTTGATACTTGATGGATTTTTTGCTGCTAATTGGAACTTACTTCTGTTAAGAGTCAACATGGGTTCATTGACCCATTGTGAAGGGTTTTTTAACATTCTTTTTAATTGTGGTTATTGCTTTAGTTTATGCAAAAAGTTAGTCCCAACTACTATGGAAGCTCGCAACTGTGTTCATGTATGCCAAATTTGTTATTTTTCGTGCTTTCTGCAAGAATTGAGTTCTGTTGTAGATTCAGATGGAGGATATTCTATGCATGGTTTTCTATTGATGATTATAAACTGCTATCTTCCAGATTAGTTTAATTAATGCACACAAAGAGGAAGTTGAGTTTGAATAAGCTTAGACATCTGATATACTGGCATATCTAGTTTCACATTATATCATAGGTTTTTAAGCTAGTGCATTTTTCATTTGATATACATTTTAACAAAGTTGCCATAAAAACAAGGGGGCCAAGGGGATGGAGGGGAGATATTGTAAGAATAAATGTTTGTTCCACAATGATTTGATTTTAATTTCTTTTTCCCGTGTATTGTCTATTTGGCTCGTTGACATGCTCGGCTCCTCCAATTATTTACTTGGGCATTTCGTCTATGGATTGAAGAACTTAGTATGGTTTTTTCATTGACTCACTCCTGGTAGACCTTCAAGCCTACAACCTATTTTAGGAAAGCAAAGTTGAGATTTACTTTGTCTACCCAAAAGATTCTATTTACTTGAAATGTTAACTGTTGGTCTGTTATGCATTTCTGCATGTTTGGCCTTTTTACCTGAATGATTTATTAACTTTTTTGTTTCTTACGCCTGAAGGTGAGGGGTGGATTTCACTGCTAATGGTAAAGTGCTAGCTAGCTCCAGGCTAAATTCTGTATGTTGCAATTTAAAGCAATCCCCATACGCCTTTTTTCTACTTTCCTTAAAGCTGCCCTCTTGTCACCGGTTATACTTCAGAATCCCAACGCTAAAGGTAGACTTGAAGGCTCTCTGAAGGTTTCATTCCAACTGCATGTTTGAGGGTGATCATTGAGCACGAGCAGAATTCCAACCTGGAGGTGGAATTCTAAATATATACTGCCTCTTAACACTGGAGTCTGAACTTCCTTTCTGAAAAGAATGCTTTCATGGTACTGGAAGACAACATTGTTTGTGTGGGGTTGGGCTATGACGCTGTTTACTATGGAATTACTTTTCGCTCTTCTTTGCTGCAAGCCTCTTATCATTCCTAGATTAAGATTGAGGCATGATCCGAACAGTCGCATTCGGTTCACAGAACAATCCACTCATCGGAAGGTAGTAAAATCTTACGGTTTGATCTCTTGATTATGCTGCCATTTCTTTTTTGTTTGTACATAACAGGTAAGTGTCTGTTATTCTTTTTCCGCAAGTGGAACTTAAATTTAAAATGTATGCGTAGTGAATGGCTTTTATTTTTGAAATTATTCTCTGAAAATATACACTCTGTCATGAACTTCCAGTTTCTTTGACTTGTATAACACTGTGTCCTGAATTTTACAAATGTCGGATACTTTGGCTCTCAAAAGTTTCCTCTGTAAAGCATCATTTAGAAATACTGCGATGTAGTCATTTCCTATATGGACAGAGTTCTGGGAAATTTAATGTGGTTATGAGATTACTGCCATTAGTGTGCTTATCAGTATTCTTATGGTAAAACCTCAGAATGATTCACGGAGAGCCTCAATGGAAGAATATAATCTGAGCATTAGCCAACAGTAGATATCCAAAAATATAACATATAATGTATGGTAGCTGCCAAATGCTTCTATCAATTCTAAAGAACTGCATAGAGGACCAGAACGTTGGTTTTCTTCACGCTTTTTTGGCTAATCGTCTGCAGAAAGACTTAAACCTGGACCTGAGAGAAGTGGTTAATTAATCAGACTGGGACAGTAGCATTTGTCGTTTAAACTTTCCACTCACCTGAACCTCTGAGAAATAAAACTTGCAAGATTCCACCTAGTTCTCAAGAACCATGGTACTAGAACCAGATACCAGCTATAGTTCCTAAGGTTGGAGGACCCAAATGTATATTGATTGCACTTTTGAGAGCATTTTGGTTTCCAAAGTTTGAGAGTTTAAAAAGCACATGTTTGAGAGCATTTTGGTTTCCAAAGTTAGCTTTAGAAATGCATTCTGAAGGTCCAAATTAAGTGGCAAAACAGAAGATATCTATTTAGCATACCCATAAGATAGAATTAATCTGTGACTACAGCTCCAATAACAAGTCCAGTGAGTTCTCCGACCTGCATCAGTAAACAGAGAGAAGGATAGAATAAGTCGAAATTCTGTCCTAGGACCTTTTACATCTAAACAAGTGCGATTACTAACAGCACGATTATCCGTTGTGGTGCCTGCAACAGCAAACATGAGGTAGAAAGTGACTAAGATTTCTAACTAATCTGAGCCAGCTGGAGTTGTTCCCAGAAACTGAGGTTGGTCTTCCTTGAACATTAAATCTTACAGTGACAGTTGCTCCCCGACTTGTAGCTGATATATGCTGGCACCTGAAAATAGAGTAGCCCAAAAGTGAGGTGAAAACATCCTTAAGTACCTTTCTTTGGATGTTATTTAGTCCTTTCTTGCTCATGCTTGTTGTATTTTTGAGTAACTGAGAATGGAGAAACTTACATGTCTCCATGTTATCCTCTTACATGAAGCAATATGAAATGGTGACAGCAGGGTTAAAATGGGCACCAGAAACATTCCCAACAGTATAGATCATAACCATCGCATCCAAACCCTACAAAGCTGCTATTCCTAGAAGGCCCATGTTCTTGTTCACCACCATGGCAGCAAACCAGCAACATCAATAAGTAGGTCCCTAAAACCCCTGCCGCTAACTGCATTGAAAACAAAAGATTATTCATCAACCGGCTCTATATCCTATGTGCTATATATGCATGTTATGTTATATGGACAATTAGTTTGCCTTATGACTCTGCCAGTGTTGGCATGGATATGGTTTTGAACTGATCAGAGTTTAATATTGCAAGAACTCTAGAGGAAGAAGAAGATGATGACTAATAGAATTGAGAAGAAGAATTAGTGTATGAAATCAAAGAGACTGCAGAGAAATTAGAGAAAACATTGTCTTTCAATATTATTGATTCACTTCATATGAGTGTATCCTAGATATATATAGCAGTACATAGGAGCTTTCATTATTTTTTTTAGTTAAATAACTAATTCCGGAAGACTAACCAACCCTGGTTCCTACTAACTAACTACTTCCTTTAATTACAGTTATAAAAGAGTACTTCTGTTACTCTAACACTCCTCAAACTAGGATCTGCTGAAGATATTCAGAATTCCTAGTTTGGAACTGAGATAATCATGCTGTCTTTTGTTGAGTCCTTTGCTAGTATATATCAGCAGGCTGTTCTTTGAGTTGATATAGTTGGTTCTAACCAGTCCTTGAATGATTTTTTCCCTTATGAAATGACAATCGATTTCAATATGTTTAGGCCTTCATGATAAATAGGATTTGGAGCAATTTATCATTAATTTGCTGTTAGTATATACTGCAATAGGTAAATCAATGTTAGCATCCAGTTCCTTGAGAAGCCCCTGTAACCAAATTATTTCTGCAACAGTGGCTGCTAGGTTTAATATTCTGCTTCAGCAGAATTTCTAGAGACAGTAGATTGTTTCTTTGATCTCCATGAAACTAAAGAGCTCTCATCTTGATTACATACCCAGTAACAGATTTTCTTGAGAGAGGGCATGCTGCCCAATCAGCATCACAGTATGCTGTCACAGTTTTGTTGGGGCTGACTTGCTAATAGGATTTGTTATCTGGCTGATTCTTCACATACTTGACTATTCTCAATGCAACTTCCAAATGTGACTTTTGGTAGGTAAAGAATTGACTTAGAGTCTGTAAATAATGTGCATGAAAATATCTTGTATTCATATTGTTGCTATAAGTGTTTACTAATAAGTCTTTTGGTAGAAGGTTGATCTGTTGGAGGATCATCTGGTACAACATTAGTTTGAGACACATATTCATCATACTCTTTGTAGTTAACTTGATATTCATGTCAATAGGTGTGAGTGTACTTAGCAGCCCCAATCCTGATTCAGAGATTAGTTCTAATGCATCAGAATTTGACTTAGACCTGGCAAACTCAATTCCCAAGAAGTATCAGCTCTGCAAATCCTTCATTTTGAAATGCTTGATGTAGACTGCGCTTTGTTGCTTCAATTAGACAGTGAATCACCTCACAGCATACATTCATACATAAACTAACACAATAATAATACCTTTCGTTTTCTTCACATACAAGGAATATGATGCACATTATCATCTTTGATATCTACAGCTGTTGCATGACTGATATCTGATATCGCAGCCATTCTTGAACTCTCAAGCATTAGAAAACTATGATTTCTTATTCCTCCTCAGTGTGGAGATAGGCGTCTGTTTAAGGTGGGGTGGGCTAGGTGCCAAATCATTAGATGGTGGAAATTTGGAAATTGGAAACATGAATTGAATAGGAAGTCTTTAGTGCCTTTAGAACGCCATCTTTTTACCCTTTGCTAATGTAAGTATTACAAAAGAAACCGTGGTTTGTTAATGGAAATGATCAATATGTTTTAACTTATCTGTAAATAAACAAAAATTAGAATAAGCCCAAAGGGTTTCCAGTAAAATAATACAAAATCTAGATGCTCAAACAGAAAAGCCGATACTTTGCTCCTTAATGCCAATAATTTATTATTTAAGGCTAGTCACAATAACTTTTTTTTTCTTTTCCTTTTTAAGGATTAATATGTTTGAGTCGGTGGAAGATTCATATGACTTACGATGTCATTAGGTTTATCACGAAGTGATTGAAAATATATATTCATTTAATTTTATATGTAATAATGTTAATTTTTTATGATATGCATGCATTTATATATATGTTTTTGAGTTAATTGAAGTTGTATTTAATTACTTTTTAAAAAAATAGAGAAACATAAAATCAAGATTTTAAAAATTAAAAAAACAAAATTTTTAAATTTCACATTATTACTCTTTTGTATGTTTAAATTTTTGTTTTTAATTCAAAGAATTTTTAAATATACATTATTTAATATTTATCATTTGCAAAACTAATTATAATAAATATCAGAGAATGTCACGCACCTTTACAAAGACCAGTAGTTTCATATAAGCAATCCACTTGGTAGTGCTATCTGATGAGAAAATTTAATACGTTAATATTGTTTTAAGAAATAGAGGATTTGACTTGGAAATGCAGGGAAAAAGCAATGGAGCTTAATAATTATAAGAAGGAGAAGAAGAAAGAAATGCAAAACACAAACATTGCAAAATTTGACTTACAATCATAAATATTAACCCCTCCCCTCCCCAACACACAATACTACACATGATAGAAAAGATTTTGAAAAATTTTCTGCTTGTATTTCTTTCAAATAAAATTAAAATTTTGATGTAAAATGTATACAACTTTTCTATGCCTAAATTTTGTGTCTACCAAAAAATAAAAATAAGTGATTACGCTTGGCAAATAATTATTGGTTCCATCTCTAACAAAACTACAACTACCATCACATGCTATTCATGCAAAGACAGAGAATTTTCTGAAATGTTTCATAGCCGTTGAGCTGCGGACGGTCCTGATTTAATTCATCAATTAAACAACTTGTGCTGTGATGTTGCTACACGTCTTGATGATTGATGTGAAGCAAAAAATATGAGGTTTAGTGACAGGTCTAAACCATCTTCCTTCACCTTATGAATTGATCTCCTTCCTTCGATTTGTATGAGAGCCATGAATATGGCTTCCTTGATCAAGATTTCAACACCCCTTAAGATAGAAAAAGGGAGGGGGGGGCGAATCATCTGGAAAGGACTATAAAGGTGTGCGAAGGACCAGAAAAGGCCTTAGTGAACAGATTGGCCAGCTGAGATGTCGAAGGAACAAAAGAGAGAGATATGAGACCGGAGAGAAATTGTTGTCTCACGAAGTGACAATCAAGCTCAACGTGCTTGGTCCTTTCGTGAAACACAAGATCCCGAGCGATGTGGATGGCAGCTTGGCTAGCGGAGTGGATGGGTACCTGTAAAAAAGGGGAGACAGACAGATCTGCAAGAAGTCTAACTAACCAGGTGATTTCTGTAGTTACTTTTCGCATAGATTTGTATTCCGATTCAGCTGAAGAAATAGAAATGGATGTTTGTTTCTTGGACTTCCAAGAAATAGGTGAACCCCCTAGAGTGATAAAAAAATCACTGATAGACCTTCTAGTATCCCGACAAGATGCCCAATCGGCATCGCAAAAAGCAGTGAGGGAGAAAGCAGGAGCGGAATTAAAAAACAAACCTTGCCCCGGATTCATTCGTAGATACCTAAGTACCCTAAGAGCAGAATCAAAATGACCTCGACAAGGACGTTGCATGTACTAACTTAAAGTGAGGATTGGGAAAGAGAGAACTGGCTTGGTATGGGTAAGGTAGTTTAACTTACCCACCAAACGTCTATAGAGAGTAGGATCTGGAAGTAATGGCCCTGAAGAAACTGTCAATTTGAAGGAAGGGTCGAGAGGAGAGGAGACCATAGGCAAATGTGAGTAATCAAATTCTTGTAATAATTCCAAAGCAAATTTCCTTTGGCTGATAATGCATCCATGCTTTTCTCGTAAAACCTCCATCCCCAAAAAATAGTGAAGTTTTCCAAGATCCTTGATTCTGAATTCTTTGTTGAGAAACACCTTCATAACTGTAGACTCAGTAGGATCGTTGCCAATTATCAAAATGTTGTCAACATACACAGCAATGATAGAAACCAATGTCCCTGTTCTCTTAAAAAATAAAGAATAATCATTAAGTGAAGCTGTATAACCTTTGAAACTGAGAGCTCCAGCAAGCTTGGCATACCATTTCCGAGAAGCTTTCTTGAGCCCATATAATGATTTTCTGAGTCGACAAACAAGGTTCGAACTAGGAGATGCCACTCGGGATGGAAACTTCATGTAAACTTCCTCTTGAAATTCTCCATGAAGAAAGGCATTGTTAACATCAAATTGAGAGATAGACCAATCATTCTTGACAGTAATAGCAATGAGACACCTGATTGTTGTCATCTTGACAACCAGAGAAAATGTCTCGTTATAATCGATACCTTCCTATTGTATGTCACCACTAATGAAAAGCCGAGCTTTAAATCTCTCTAGTGACTCATCAGAATGCTGTTTGACTTTGTAAACCCACTTACAAGGCAAAACCTTTCTCCCTGGAGGCAGAACCACTACATCCCAAGTGTGATTTTCCTCTAAAGCTGCAATTTCCTTTTCCATTGCCAATTGCTAGTTAGGATCCAAACAAGCCTGCTCGAAACTGGTAGGCTCAACAATCGTACTAATAGAACCTAATAGATGTTGATTCTGTAATGACAATGCTCCAAATGAAAAGGTAGAAGGTTGAGCAGGCTGACTAAAACAAGTGTCTGAAACATTAGTGAGATAAACATGATTACAAATAAAATCATTCAAATGAGTAGGTATTTTGGTGTTTCTGGTAGATCTTCTGAGCTGATGGTTGGGAACAGGTAATTGTGTAGGATTAATAGGGGAGGGAATAGAAGAATTATCAGGATGAGAATTATTAGGTGATGGTGGAGGAAGAGGTGAAGGCATAGGAGGATTATCAGTAGAAAGGGCATTTGGGTAATCAAAGGATTCAGAAAAAGAAGGAAACATAGGTTCTAGAATAGGAGGTTCAATAGAAAAAGGAAAAATGTGCCAAAAAAATGTACATCTCGAGACACAAATATCCTTTTGGTAGTGATGTTGAGGAGCTTGTAACCCTTTTGTCCCAGTGGGTATCCCAAAAACACACCAGCATCTGCCTTAGGATCAAACTTACTCCTATTACTTTTCAAAGTAGAAACATAACATAAACAGCCAAAAGTCCTCAGGCTGTTGTAATCTGGATCTTTTCCAAAAAGGAAATGATAAGGACTGAGTCCATTAAGAACTCTAGAAGATATCCTATTTATCAAATGTTTGGCAGCCAATACACACTCTCCCCAGTAGCATTTGGGAAGATGTGATTGAAAAAGAAGTGCTCTAGCAATCTCCAATAAGTGTCTATGTTTCGTTTCAATAATGTCATTTTGTTGAAGGGTAGAGACACAGGATGATAAATTATATCTTGAGACTTCAGAAATTCTACCTCCTGAATACCTCTCCCCAACTCCAGTGCATTATCTGATCTTATTTTTTGTACCTTAAGATCAAACTGTCTTTCAACCATGAACAAAAAATCTTTCAAAACTGAGAATGCATTGCTTTACACGGTCAACAAGAAAACCCAGATTCCTCTAGTAAAATCATCAACAATAGTGAGAAAGTACTTATATCCATTGTAGGTTGGAACCTTGAAAAGACCCCAAGTATTAGTATGAATCAACTCAAACAGCCTTTTAGATCGAATTTGACTAATAGGAAAAGGTGATCTTATTTGTCTAGCAAGAGGACAAATCTCACACACAGAATTGAAATCAGAAGGAAGAGAAATAAAACTAAAATTTCTCATTGCTGAATATGGAAAATGCCCTAATCTGGCATGCCAAAGGGTTACATCAGAAATTGCACTAGCAGAAAAAGGAAAATAAGCAGAAACTGACTTGGAAATATCATGGAAAAAGGAATCAAGTTACTATTTCTAGAATTAATTGGCTTTAGTAAGTAAAGACCTTCTCTAACTTCACCAAAAGCTTGTTCCCTCCCCATTAAATGGTCTTGCATGACACATCTATTTAAGTTAAAACAAGAGAGAAAAAGAGAATTGATCATAAAACCTATGAATAAATAGCAAGTTATATTTAAAAGAGGGAACAGAGAGGACATTTTGTAGAACAAAATCAGAAAAGATTTCAATACTACCAGTGTGTGTGACTTTAATTCTGTAAGAATTAGGCAGATTTATAGTGACAGGAATAGCAAGAGGTGTGAGATTTAGGAAGGAAGTGGAATCAAAACACATGTGTTTCGAGGCTCCAGAATCTATTATCCATGTTTTAGAATTATATACTGAGAAACAAGATCCAGAATACTTAGTGATTGTACCAGCCACAACATTCGAATTAATCTCTAAACTATTAAGCATTAGGCTGTCCTTGTTTGATTATCTGTTTTATTTGAGAAATCTGGGTCTTGCTAAGCTTATTGAGAATATTCTCATCGAAATCACAAATTCCATTATCCTCATCTGTCACTGCTGCATTTCCTCTAATTGGTGCATGAAAACCTTTTGTAAACTGAAAATCTTCAAGATATCCAATCAATCTGTAACAATCATCTGCAATATGTCCAATCTTGAGACGGTGAGAACAACTCACATTAGAATTATACTTCTTCTTTCTAGTCTTCCCAGTCCTTTGTGTTTGTACAACCCTTTGATTGTTCCCTATTAATCTTTGTCCCTGATTTTGATTTTCAGATTTATGCTGAATCTGTGTTGGATTTCCAAATCTTTGCATTTGGTTTACGGTTTTTTGTTGTTGTGTGTTATAGTTTCCTGTCATGAAAGAAGAATTATTAAGAGGAAATTGTGGGTTCACATAGATTTCCCTCTAGTTTTCATCTTGAAGCAACATGTAATTTGCTTGGTTGATTCCTGGCAAAGGATTCAACATTAGTATGTTTCCTCTCGCTTGAGAATAAATGTCATTCAACCCCATGAGCAATTGAATGAGCCTTTGATCTTCTACAAACTTAGTGATTTTCGACTTCCCCTCACAGGTGCACACACAGGTACAACAAACATGTGAATTGAGGGAATTCAATTCATCCCATAGTCTCTTCAATTCGGTGAAATAACATGTAATATCACTGGATCCTTGAACTAATCCAGTCATTTCTTTTTGCAGGTGTTATAGTTTGGCCCCATTAGATTGGTCAAACCTTTGTTCCAGATCTGTCCACAGATCCTTAGCAGTTCTAGAATATATGACAGAGTGTGCAATATCATTGGATAAAGAATTAAGCAATCAAGAAGTCACCATGTCATTGCACCTGTTCCATGATGAAAAATCTACTGCTGTAGCAGGGGGTTCAACACAACTTCCATTGATGAACCCCAGTTTATTCTTAACAGAAAGGGAAATCAAGATAGATCTTCTCCAATGTTGATACCCCCTTCCATCGAAGATACTGTTGACAAGGGTCATTCCTGGTGCATCAGATGCATGAAGAAAAAGAGGATTAGCACTGGTTCCTTCAGCAGATGCAGAGGAACTGTTTGCTAGGACATTTTCAGTCATGATTGAAGATGATGAAGAAAAACAGAATAACAAAGATGACGAGCAGAAGATTTTAGGATCTTAATGCTCTGATACCATGTTAAAAAAGATTTTGGAAAATTTTCTGCTTGTATTTCTTTCAAATAATGTTGTACCTTTCTTATGTGTTTATACAGCTTTTCTATGCCTAAATTCTGTGTCTACCAAAAAATAAAAATGAGTGATTAACTTGGCAAATAATTATTGGTTCCATTCTAACAAACTACAACTACTATCACATTCTATCCATGTGAAAAGGCTGAGAATTTTCTGGAATGTTTACAGCTGTTGGGTCCATGTGGACGGTCCTGATTTAATCCATCAATTAAACAACTTGTGCTTGTGATGTTGCCACATGTCTTGATGATTGGCTCTTGTGCATCAAAAAAGTTGTGTCTGAAACATTGTGAAGTCCCCAGTTCACCTTCTTCACCTTGTGGATTCTTTGTATCTCTCCTTTCTTCAATTTCTGTATGAGAGCCATGGCTACGACTTCCTTGATCATCATTCTCAACATATATATATGACGGCTTTGAATTACCAAAACAACATAAATTACTTTGGACAGAAAATAAATAGAAGTTTCTTTTTGCAACGAGTAGGAAGAGTGTCAAGTTTGTTAAAGAAATCATACAATTAATGATACTGAAATTTTGCTGGAATAATGCAATATTCCTTGACGTGCACTCATGACTGAAATTTTAGAGTTTGCACAAACAAGGAATGAGGATAAAGATCGATCCGTTTTGCCTTGCAAATCCATTTCAATGAGAGATACTTTAGCCTAACTCAGCCTCAAAACTTAGTTTATAAGGGGAGGATTACCCCAAATTCATACAAAGAGACCACTTATTTCACTAATTATCGATGTGAGACTTTTTCATTTTTCAACACCAAGGCCACTTCACGCTCAGGTCTGAACATCTGGAGCATGAACAATAATTTAATTTGAGGGCCCAACATCGGTTGAGATGAGTACCATATAAAGAAATAGATTTTGTGCTTAATTCAACCCAAAAAATTTGAAACTTACGAGGAAGGATTATCTAAAGGTGATCACTATCTCATTAATTAACTACTAATGTGAGACTTTTTACATTGTATAACAAAAAAAAAGAAGGGCAACAAAGTTTTTCCAAAGTACTAAGTTTTAACAATTTTTTTTTAAAGAAAAAACACTTGTTCCATGAATAATGGAGGACTATTGCACAAAACAAAAAAGTTTTCAAAGCAAACCCACAAAACTTGGCAGGATTAGTGCGCATGCAAGAAGAAAAAAATTTCAACTCGATGGATGGCATGCATAAATCCCACTTATTAATTAATTCCCACAGTTCACCTCCGTCTCCAACTACCACTCTTTACGACTTGTGAGTCAAAAAAATTATAGTAACAATATCTTCATTTTAACTAACACACGTGATCATATTTCAACATTCTTTCCAATTCCAATAATATAGTCCAAGATTGGCAGGGCTACAAGTCTATGGAGTAGTCAAAATAAATCTATACGGTATACACCATTTAAAAAAAAAAACACAAGAGACTACAATATTTTTTT
>JACEIK010008735.1:14813-59717 GCA_018107945.1 Datura stramonium | reverse complement strand
GATGGGTGACCGATGAGGGGAAGAAATGGTATGCTAAACATAAAGAAACCAAATACTTCCCGGAGGAGCAGATAGCACGGGAACCGCTGGCACAGGAATTTCCGCGGATTGTACATAGGATTGACACCACTGGGCTTAGCTTCATTTTCGAAGAGCCCAGGGAGTGCAATATCCATCTTATCCGGGAGTTTTATGCCAACTGGAACCCGACATTACGCAGTCACACTGTCAAAATCAGAGGGCTGGTTGTCACTTTTGAGCCCCATCACTTGAATGCAATCTTGGGGGCGCTGGACACAGACGTTCATGTCCTCCGTCAGCTGAACATCACTCCACCCAACACACTACAATCACAAACTCAAAATAATGACAATTTTTCCTTAAGAATGACATCATCCAAACTATCATAGGGCCAAATCATGCGTCAATAACAAATGTCGTTACTCAAATTTCACCCCCAACTAAAATATAATGGAATTATGTGGCACAATAACACATAAGATCATATGAAGCAATAATCCCCCATATTTGTAAAATTTCAAATTGACCCAAAGAACCTCAAATTTAATTTCAAATAAACCTATGGAGCACAGAAAATGGGGAAATTAAAACTATCATTCTTGAACTACAATCTCCTCAAACACATAAAAAGGATGATTTAAGTAAAGTAGCATACCACAAGTGAGAGTGAGGAAGTGGGTGAGTGATAATTCAAGCTTGGTCAAGTTTTGGGTTTTGACAGCGGCTCTACCGCTGTGGCAAGAGGAAAATGTGAGAGTTTATTTGTAAAATGTGGTAAGTTATATGATGTGAGTGGAGAGTTTGTGGAGAGTGAAAATAGTGGAAGAATTGGGGTTATGGAGGTTTGAGAGATGAAGGGTCGTAGGTTAGAGCCAGGTCGGGTCTGGTCAAACAGGTCAGTCAAAATTTTAAATTCTCATACCTGAGTCATGATGATTTTGTAATTTACCAACTCACTAGGCTCTTAAACATGAGTTTTTTCTTTGTTTTCATGCCATTTAAGTGGATTTTATGCCCTTTCTCCTTTATCTTTGCAGGTACTTAACTTGAATGGAGAAAAGGATGAAATTGAGTAGAAAACATAAAAATAGAGTTGAGGATTGGCGCTCCAATAGAGGACACCTGCAAAACACTGGTTGATTGCAGTTATCTACTATGCTGAGGAGGGAGGGAGATTGGCGGACTACAGACCAACACCGGCGAACCGCCAGTGTCAACGCTGAAGTGATCAAGAACTTACTGGCCATCAACTGTGACTGATCGCCGGTCCGCAAATAGGCAACGACGAACCACTAGTTCCAACATTGAAGCACTCACGATTTCACTATCCTTCAGCTATGAGACCGGCATCCCGCGGACAAGCACCAGTGAACTGCTGGTGAATCGCAAGTGACGCCCGCCAACGTAAGGTAAAAACGTCAAGCATGAAAAAAGAGGAGCATATCTGTACACTATTTTTGTACATCTAAAAAAGGAACTGAACATTCCATTATTTTCATATTGAAATTTGATTATTCTATCAACATTGTATTGAAGTAGAGAGAGGAAGAGAGGGAAACAATCTTCTTCTTCTTTTATAAGGTGGAAACTCCATTGGAGCTTAAACTCTTGCTGAAATTTTCTTACTCAAGTTTTGAATAGATATTGAATTTTTATTGAATGCAATGTCTTTTTCTACTTCCATGAGTAGCTAAATTTCATGCTAAGGGTGTGTGAGTAATTGGGGTTAATTTGAATTGTGTATTGTGTATTTGATTTTAGATTTACTCTATTAGTATAATTTTAGTATTTCCTCTGAGTTTTAATGTTAAAAGTTATAGTTGCAAATGTGGGTTGAATTTAATTACTTCAATTTTTCTTTAAAAAGTAATTTGAAGTATGGGTGAGGAAATACTAATGGGCAATTAGGTGTTGATCATGTGGGGTTGGGCTAGACATAGCCCAAACCCATTATCACATACCCATTGAGAATCTAAGCTAGAAATAGTTAAGTCTCATCCAAGTTGATGTGGTTTGGTGAAAAAGAATTTGGGGTTTGAAAAAACCCGAGGTTAATGCATCTAATTGGTTGAGAAACTTAGGAGGCTAGGTTGACTACATTTATTTATACTACTGATTAATGCTAGGAACTTTTACCAATCCCAATACAATGGTTCCTCCATCAATATCACACCCCTAGTTATTTCTCCTTTGGTGTTTTCTATGCTTTACCTCTGTTTTTGTGATAGAATTCCTCTTTTAATTAAAAAAATGCATTTTCCCCAATTTTTACTTTATTGCTTTTGAAACATTGAGATGAATTACTTCAATTGAATAGACAACTCTTGTGAGATGGACTCACATTCCCTGTGGGATTCGACCCTTACACCCGTCAGGTATATTTGTTTTGTCAACGACCATTTATACTCTCTCGTGAAGAGGAGTGAATTTGAACATTATAAAAAATAGAGTCATTTCCGAGGAATATAGTTTGATAGCCTTTAGTTGTTTGTTATTTTGAATTTATTTTGCTTCATGGGTGGTTTGACTTTGTTGTTGTGATTGGTGCCTCTACATTGATCTTGATATGAGCCAACATTCATTATAAGGGGAAGGCTCGGTGTACGAGCATATGGATCATGAGGATGAGGATCCCGTGATGCCCAATATAGCAGGTGTAATTCGGCTACCTCCTATGGTAGGGAATGTAATTTTTCATGCGACAGTACAATGTTGCACCTACTTCTAATAAAGGGGCTCTTTGGTGGAATGCCTAGTGAAGATGCAAATAGGCATCTCTTTAACTTCTTGGAGATTTGTCAGCCATTCAACATCACAAATATCACTCAAGAGTCAATCAGATTGAGATTCTTCCCATTCTCACTCACAGGGGAAGCAATCGCATGGCTGGAGGAATTGCCTCCCGGGTCTATTACCTCTTGGAATGAACTTACAGAAGGATTTATAGATAGATTCTTTCCTACCTCAAGGATGTTGCAGCTTAGGGATGACATTACTAATTACGACAACTATTGGGGGAACAACTCCATGAAGCATGGTTGAGGTTCAAGAAAAAAGTAGCCATTTTCCCCAACTATGGCTTACCCAATGGGGTCTTACTTCAGAGCTTCTATCATTTATTGGACTTGATGAATAAGTCTGTGGCAAGTTATTTGGCTGGGGTTTCCTTCATGGATCAGCCCTATGGAATAGCCAAAACACTTCTTGACAGAATGACTAAGACCAATCGAGCATGGAATAGTAGAGAAGCGGCGGTATCTTCTAATGGTGTTGCTCCCAACCTTGTGACTGCTGAGATGAGAAAAAGGGATGAGGCTAGAGATGAAACTCTTGCTAAGATTATGACCCAGCTAGTGTTGATGATAAAGCATGTGATGGGAGCTGGTGCAAAGAGTGTGAATGTTCTGCGCGCCCAAAGCCATCCTCAATTTGATGATGACACTTCACCTCCGAGATATGAGGAGGAGTGTCAATACATAGCGGGCCAAATGGCGGGTTCTCAACCTGGGTATCAAGGTGCCAATCAAGGACCTTGGCGCCTAAGGGAGGAGAATAAAGATTGGAGAAATCATGATAATCTAGATGATAATCTAGTATGGGGGCAAGAGAAATCATTGATGGGGTAATAGAGATCAAAATCGTGAAGGAGAGCGATATCATCGAAGTGATAAGCCCTATGTCTGCCCTCCAAAGGTGGCGGACCTCAAAGCTAGCCCAAAGTGAGTGATGTGGGCAACTCAAAATTCAAAGACATGTTATCTCGAGTGTTGAAGAGGGTGGAAATCCACTGATAGTGGAGCGAGTTGAAAAGGGAGGTATCGAACATCGCCAAATAGTGAGCCCTACTCGTTGTTAATTCAACACCTCAAAGCACAAATGAAACATTTGTCTTGTAAACAACCCTACACAAAAATTCTTGAGTGACACTGTCCACCAAAGAAAAAAAATAAATGAGATAGTATCAGGAGCTGTAAGATATTGAAGGAAGTGGGTGGAAGCCCAAGGTTGCTGTGGCCCCAAGGGAAATTGATGATGATGTGATGGAAGAGGTGCCAAAAGCACCAAGTGTTTGCGATATCGAAGACAGGAAGAATGAGGGAGAAGTTGATTTGAATCCCCATAATGATTTGAATGTATATGAGGGCAAGAAGGCCCCCAATGTCAAAGATCAAATAGTTCCCCTGCCATATCCATAGCGGTTGACCGAGAAGAAGGAGGATAACCAATTTCGCAAGATTATAGAGATGTTCACCATCCATCAATTTACCGCTTGTGGATGCTTTGATTCAAATGCCATTTTATTCAAAATTTGCGAAGGAGCTCTTGACGAAAAAAGAAGGTGGTGGATACTGGCACCAATGTAGGGACTCGGGTCATTATAGTACTGTAATGACTAGGAACCTTGCTCCAAAACATGAGGATCCAGGGGCATTTACCATTCCTTGCACAATCGGCTTGTGCATGTTCAATAAAGCTCTTTACAACCTCGGTGCTAGTATCAATTTAATGCCTCTAATGATCTTCAAGAAACTCAAGTTAGGGGATCCCAAACCTACATCCATGAGGTTGTTGAGGATAGATAGGTCGATTAAATGACCCCTTGGAGTGCTAGTTGATGTACTTGTAAGAGTGAAAATTCATACTCCTACTAATTTTGTTGTGCTAGATTGTGAGATGACACGAGGTGCACAACTATCTTGGGCCCCCATTACTAGCAACGGGAAGATCTTTGATTGATGTGCAGCTTGGGGAGCTAAAATTTCGAGTAGGTGGTGATGAGGTTACCTTCAATGTATGTCAATCCATTGCCTACGCATGAGTGCAAGTTTATGGAAGTAATTGATGGTCAAATGGGAGCAATATAAACCTTTTTATCATGAAGTTGAATTTAAGATGATCTCCGGAGTGTGAAGCTTTAGATGGTATACATTGTGCCACGACAATAAATAAGGCACTTCTGGGAGGCAAAACTAAAGCATTTTTATTTTGAGCAAAGGTGATTTTTGTTGGAAGAATTGGAGGAAAGACAAGAAAGAGAAAAATAGGTAGCAGCCACGGTGCCTTACCGGCAAAATGCCGGCACACATGCGAAGTGCCGCCCCTATCACATGGAACAATAGAAAAGTGGAGAAAATGAGACTAAACAGCGACTACCGTAACGCTGGTGACATTGAAGTAACCACCGGGATGGGCGCCGTCAAACTGGCATAACACCTAGAGTTGAGGTAGAATTAGGTGACCAACCGGCGGAATGCCAATTCCAAATCGTGGAATCGCCGGTCAAATGCCACTCGTGTGACAGTGAAATGAAAGAAGGATGGGAACCGGCATTGTAACTAGCGGTCAAGCGCAAGTCTAAGTAAGCAAGTGTTTAAAAATGTGGACCGCTTCGTGGACAAAAACTTCCGACACGGATATTTAAAATACCGGTCAAACCCTCTCCAAATCCCCATAAACCCTTTCTTCCACCTTCCCATTTTCCCATTACACCACTTTTTAACTTCCCATACATCACCTTTCCACATTCCCACTATTACATCCACCTTTTCACCTGCCAATCCATTCTATTTCTTTTCTCCTATAAATTTAACACTCCACTCTTCTCATTTTATCATTACTCATTCATCTCTTCACTACGCTAAGGCAAGAAACATTTTTTGTGGAAAACGAGAATGTAGGGAGCAAGTTCTTATCTTTACGATAGGATTAGCTACAGGATATAAATTATACCTAATTGCCTTGTTTAGTTACTAAAATGGGATGAGCTAGATGCTGACTTTGAATTATCATATCACCACTCATAGAAGTAGTTGTGAAGCTAACTCAAGTTAAATAATTACGGTGTACGAAAGTCCATAATCAAGGGTGCAAACTCTGTAAACCACATCTATGTATTTAAATTGCTCATGAATTAGGACGCCACATCCCTGCTCAACGATGTAGGTGTGAGACTAGTTTGTCATGTTTAGAGGCTCGAAAGACCATGAACATAGCATTTTAATTATGTTAGAAAACAACTGAAGTTTTAATACTTGAACCACTGTGAATTGTAGTATTGCATGATTATTAGGCCATAACTCTAGTTTCTTTTTTGTCTTGTTTCTAGTATTTTGTGATCACCCCTAGACTTAATTAGAATTTCCGAAAATTCTATAATCAACACTTAAGAAGGTTAATTTTAACTCTTGAACTTGAATAATCACTGAATTGGTCCAGTCCCTAGCGGGCCTCGACATTCGGCTCATTACTTGTAGGACCGTATGCGCCGGGTGAAAACAAGCCAGCGCCGTTGTCGGGAATGGAGAAGTCTAGTGAATTTTTATGTTTTGGTGTGATTTATACTCTTAAGTGTTGAAAATGTTGGTCTTAGTATGCTATATTGTAGGCGACAGGGTTCCCTTAAAGAGCTGGCAAGGAATAGAGAGCTGGTGGAACCATTGTGGGAACTCCTCAACGCCAACTACATTGGGAAGCTCTAAAGAGAAAGTTGAAAAGATTGGCAAGAGCAGTTGCAACAACATCCACCAGTTGGCCGGGCAGAGTTGTTACCTGACCAAATGGGCATCCTGACTAGTTCGGCAAAGTGGCAATCCCACTAGCGACGAATTTGACTCCAAGCAAATGCAAACCAGATGTCACGGAATCTGAGAGGATGCCCTGATCTTAGAAAAGGGACAAGGACCCCAGAGACCCAAGTCAACCCACGACATAAGTATTTAACAAACTCATCAATAAACATGAAGAAACACAATCATAAAATCATAGCCTAACTTAATATAACAGATTGAACTTCAAGTCAACACATGTCTATATCTCATAAGCTCTCTAATCTGACGAGCCGACGGACAACACCCCAACTAACTCACCAATATTGAAACTAAAAACACATCCAAAGTAACTAAAAATCTAGTCCTCGAAATATGAAGACTCACAAATCTAGCAGGTGCTAACTCTGGGATAGCAGCTGGGCGAACGGGGCTAATCTTAAGGATATTGATCTTGCATCACGTAAACGATGCAACAAAAGAAGGTATGCGGTCAAGATGCGAATGTACCGATTATGCATGGTAAGTAAAAACGCTTTGGTAATATAACTCATTTAAAG
This sequence comes from Datura stramonium, assembly GCA_018107945.1. NCBI lineage: Eukaryota > Viridiplantae > Streptophyta > Magnoliopsida > Solanales > Solanaceae > Datura > Datura stramonium. The sequence goes on along the minus strand of JACEIK010008735.1, from coordinate 52,591 downwards.
CAATTCATACATATCATAAGCTAAGAGTTAGAGAAAACTACATGCATTCATTCTGAAATCGTACTATCATAATGGGTTCATCCATGGCTTTAGGACCTCATAACTACTCTGAATAACCTCAAATTTAAAACATAACATTTATATCAAAAGCAGAAAAATGAGTCAAATCTTTCTTTTTGAACATGCATGCATAAGACAGTTATCGTGAGTAATGGATATGTAAGTTCGAATGATATAGATAGTGGGAGACTCGTTTACTTAACCGATACCACGATAGAGCTTACGGGTCCCGACTATTACACTCAAGTGGCAGAGCTGGCCCAAAACCTTGCCAGCTAAGGACACTACCTTCATGATATCGATATCAAGCTGAAGGCCAATCGGGTCGGGATAGCTTAGAAGGGAGGTCCAACAATATAATAGTATCAACCTATGTTGGCGCGTAGTTCGGGGCATAAGGTAGTCGACCCAACCTGCCCTTGCCAGACTCTTCCCAAAACATGCAATTCTCACATCATTTATAAATTCTAAGCTTAACTGATCTAGTGACGAAGCATAACATGACATCATGCACAACTCAACATACTATGAAAAGAAGCTCAACATTGTCTATTGACAAAGCTCAATAATTACCTACATCTCAATTATGGAATCATGCATATGAGAAGCTTTATTTTAAAACATACCCCAAGCTCAATCATAGGTGGATATCTACCCGAAATCATGTGGTAAGGTTACGTAAAGAAATATTCACTCACCATACCACAAGCTAGAATTTATAATAATAATAATTGAGGAAATTTCACTTCAACCAATGTGGTACTCTCTATGTCGACAATCATCACTTTAATCAATATGTGGGCATCACCCAAAGCTTATCATCGTTGAAGCTAATCAATTCGTTTTGAAAAAACACCAACATAGTCATGGGTAGTTTTAGAAACATGCTGTAATACTCATGGGCGTTTTAGATTCAAATTTTTAGAAAAATAATTTTATAAGGGAAAACAAGTTAGAATCCGCCTCAAGCTTCATTAATCATAAAATGTAAATACACCCAATCATAGCCATGTGTAGAGATTGAATAATCATGCAATTGGGCAAAACCTCATACTTATTAATAGGAATATTAAATCACATTTTGATAGAGAATGGGCATGGGTGTAGAAGAAAGCACCCACTCGTAGCCTTACATACCTGGGATTTAAGAATTCTAACTCTTCCTTATTACCCAGCCTCCTAGATTCCCTTTGAAAACCTTGAGAATTCACCTTGATTCTTCTCCTCAAACCTCCAACCTTGCATTCATGAAAGTAATGACCTAAGATAGCTTTTTTCCCCGCTAAAAATCCTTCTAATACGAGCTTAAAATGACGTAGTATAGGCCTCTAGAACATAGAAATTACGGAAAAGCCTTAATGAAATAGCTGAAAATAATCAGCCAAAGGATCCTAACGGACGACCTGATGACCTGTCACCTGGGCTCACGGATCCGTTGGTTCGCTCATCAAGTCTACCGGATAATTGATCGGCCGGGGCCCCTAACGAGCGACATGATGACTCGTCTCTAGAGACCACGACTAGTGATCACCTATCAAGTACATCAAGCAAATTTCCAAATCTCCCCTCTAGAACCACCTCAATTCAATATGACGACTCGTGGTGGCTGACCATGAGTCAGTTATATCTCCCGTGGGGACCTTGAGTCCCTCATTCTCCTGTGCCTTCCAACGAGTCAATTGAAGACTCGTGGGGTCCTTGACGAGTCATCCAACAACTCATCCAGACCGGCTGCAACCATTTCAACTTACGGATTCCTGATTCTTGAATTCTTGGGGTATAACAATATCTCCCCTTGGGAACATTCGTCCTCATCATAAAAATAAGCAGGAACTAGAATCATACAACTCATCACAACCATAAAATAAATATTTTAACCGAAATTTTCACTTTAATGACCAATTTTCAATAGAACTACAGCCGAACTGAATTCAGACATTACATAAACATTCATACACATAAAAGAAACTTGTACATAAGGAATGGGAACATGAAAACTAGATAGAGTCTTAGGGCAAAATCGATACCTCAAGTCGGACAAATCGAGCCGGTAGAGAAATAAATGTGGATATCTAGCTATCATGTCTGTTTTGACCTCCCACGTAGCTCCCTCATCATGTTGATTCCTCCATAAAACATTAACTGAAGGTACCTCTTTGTTCCTCAACCTCCAAACTTGTCGATCCAAAATTTCAACTGAAATTTCATAACCGAGGCCGCTTTCACACCAACGCCGGCTCAACGAAACCACCAAGGCCGATCACCCAAGCACTTCTTCAAAAGTGAAGGCGTGGAACACGGATGAACTCAAGCCAATTCTGAAGGCAAGTCGAACTCATACGCCACCTTACCAACCCTTCTCACAAACCGATAGGGGCCAACATAGCGGATAATGAGTTTACCCTTTTTTCTCGAATCGCATTGCTCTCTTCATGGAGATAATTTAGGAACACCCAAATATCCACATCAAAATCCAAATCTCTTCCTCACATCAGCATATGATCTTTGACGACTTTGATAGGTCTTTAACCTCCGATCCCCTTATCAACCGAACTCACCACGCCTCATGAATCGACCTGGTCCTATCATAGTCAGCTCCCTACTCGAACCATCCTATGGAGATCTACACTCACCCATAAAGAGCTCGAACGGTGCCATCTGATACCGGAGGTAACCGTTATTATAAGCAACTCGATCAAGGAAAATGATCGTCTCAAATTTCCATTAAAATCTATAACACATGCCTCAAATATGTCTTCGAGGGTCTAAATGGTCCGTTCTTCTTGGCCGTCCGTCTGAGGATGAAAAGTTGTGCTTAGCGAACTTCTGGAGTCCCAAGCCCTTTTTGAAGCGAACACCAAAATTGAGAAGTAAACTGGGTACCCTAGTCCGGGGCCAATAGACAAGGGCACTCCATGAAGCCGAACCAACTCCCAAATATACAAACTTTAGCATAATCATTTGGTCAAGTCATGGTCTGTTCAATAGGAAGTATGTAGCCTTGGTTAACCTGTCTACCGCAACCCATATGGATTCATATTGCCGGGCGAGTACGAGGTAGACTCCGTAATGAAGTCCATATTGATTTCTTCCCACTTAAAAGTGGGAGCGCTAATATCCTAAAGTACGCCACGGGGCCTTTGATGCTCGACTTTCACTTGCCGGGCAAAGCTTGGATATTTCTCTTACGACTGGGTATATCTCTTCTTTATACCATTCCCCCAATAGATTTATCGCAAGTCCCGATACATCTTCGTGGTTCTGATGAATAGGAATATTTGGTACCATGGGCCCATGTAATATCTAAACTCTCAAAATCATCCACATCTCGACACATAGAAGACCCCCGATATCATAGTATACCATCTCCCCTTGGGAGAAAACCTCCACCTTGACTTTGTACCGCCTCCTTCGCTTCCCTAAATTTGAATCCTCATCTTGCCCGGATTTAACATCAACTGCCAAGGACGATTCTAGCCTGTTATGTACAACAACACCGCCATTGGTCGCGCCGATCAATCTAACTCACCTTATAAGCCATTGAGCATCTTTCACCAATTCCTCCTTCCCTCATCCACATGGGATACACTCATTCATTGTGAGCCTACTAAGCACCTCCGTTAAACTACATTATCCCCGACTGTGTAGTAAAGGACACTCATGTCATAATGCTTAAGTAATTCCAACCACCTCCTTTGCCGAAGATGAGATCTTTCGCAAGGAATACATATTGAAAGCTCTTATAGTCCGCAAATACATCTCACATGGATCTCTTGCATAAGTAATGCCATATATATTCAATCTCAAATACCCACCACACAATCCAATTCAAGATCATGGGTCGGGTAATTCTTCTCATGCACCTTCAAATTGTCGAGAGGCGCAAGCTATCGTTCTCCCACGCTTCATCAACACACACCCAAGTCCAACTCGAAGAATCACAATACACCAATTAAACCATCAAGCACCTCCTCGTAGGGTCAGCACTGTGCTGAAGTAAGTCGAGCTTCTGCTTTTGAAGCTCCTTTCACTAGCCTCCGACCACTGAAATCTCACCTTCTTCTAAGTCCACTTAGTCAAAGGCGCCGTAACGGATGAGAAACCGTCCACAAAATCCCTCCACAGTAGCCAATAAGCCCAAGAAACTCCAAATATCCAAAAGATTCACCATAAGCCCACAATTCTTCGCTGCCTCAATTTTCTGTGAGTCCACTTTTATGCCTTTGCTAGACACAACATGGCCCAAGAATTCCATGGAGTCCAACCCAAACTCACACTTGCCGAACTTTGCATACAGCTGGTGGTCCTTGAGGGTCCGTACTCGAGTGAGCGGCATTCTCCTCCTTGTTCCGACAAGTATATTATGATGTCATCAATGAACACGACACGAATATTGCAATCCAAATATGGCTTGAAAACCTGGTTCATCAGGTCCATAAAAAGCTGCGTGATATTCGCTAGTCCAAAAGACATAACTACAAACTCGTAATGACTATACCGTGTCCCGAATGTCATCTTGGGGATATCACTCTCCCAAACTCGAGTTGATGATACCTAGATCTCGAGATCTATCTTCGAAAAAATCAAGCCGTCGAACAAATCATCGATCCCGGGGTAAGGGATACCACTGATAAAGGACTTTGTTCAACTGCCGATAATCAATGCACATACGAAGCGAACCATCTTTCTTTCGAATAAATAATTCCTGTGCGCCCTATGGAGACTGGCTCGCCAAATGAAGCCCTTTATCTAGTAAATCCTTTTAACCGATCCTTCAACTATTTTAGCTTGGCTGGAGCCATCATGTGGGGAGGAATAGATATAGCTACGACGTAGGAAGGAGGTCCATACTGAATTCAATCTCCCGCTTGGGAGGAATACCTTGCAAATCATCCAGAAAGACCTCTAGATACTACGTACTACTGAAATGATTAGATAGTCCGGGTCTTACTCAACATCCTTGACCCTAATAAAATGATATATGCAACCCTTTAAAATCATTTTCCCGGCCTTGAGGTAGGAAATGTAGTTTACCCATAGGCACAACTGGAACTACCTTCCATTCTAAGACTGGCTCACCTGGGAATCAACTCTACTAACTGGGTCCTGCACGAATAGAAGCATAACAAGCGCATAACCAATCATGCCTAGGAATGACATCGAAATCGCCATGGCTAACTCTATCGTATCTCCGTAAGGTGACCTTATGGAGGACCAAGATCGGTCATTTCTATACACCCATCTAGCTTTAATTGAGTCACCTACTATAGTAGAAACTGATAAGGTTTCTGACAAGACATCGGGACTCACTTCAAAGCTAATGGCCACATAAGGTGCGTAGCGACAAGGTGGCTCCCCGGATCTAACACAGAATAAAAATCAACATGGAAGACTTGTAATCTCTACTAATAACTACGTCCGGGAGACCTCCCCGCTCTTGACGGGATGCTAGGGCATAGAATCTACTTCGGGCGCTAACGGCCAGCCGCACCGGTAGACACCCCCCGATGTGCCGAAGCAGGGGTGGGGCTCGAAGCAGAGTTCGGGCCACGACCCCCAACCTAATCATGTCTCACTGCTGGACAATCTCTACATGCGGTCGGGTTGCTCGTACCTGAAACACGCACCAACGTGCATTTCCAAGCATCGACCTACATGCCCTTGCCACACCAAGCATAAGTCACACTGACCAGAGTCTCGCTTCTCCGACCCTCGAGCCTCGATGCTCCCCTCTCTCGATCGTGCCTAGGCTGAGATGGCACACTCAAAGCTGATGAAGCTGGGGTGGATGATCTCTAGTAGGTCTACTAACGGTGCCTACCTCTTGTCCTAGACTAAGGAAATCTGTGATCATCAGTCCTGGCCCTCTTAGCCTCTCTCTCTCTCTCGAATGTGTCGCCTCCATCTGCTGGGCATACAACAACATCCAAGGAAAGTCCATATCCTTATGGATCATAGCAATCATGCATTCCTTATCCAAGCAGCCTGCTATCCCAGGCACAAACCTGCTCACTCGCGCCCTCTAGTCGGCCACCAACTCAGGAACATACTTCGATAGGCGGGTGAACTCAAGGGAATACTCTAGTACTGTCATCCTCCCTTGCTTCAGATTTACAAACTCAGCTGCCTTTAGCTCCCTCATCTCCCGAGGGAAGAACCGATCCAGGAATGCAACAAGGAACTTTTCCCAAGTGACCGGACCTGCTCCGGCGGCCCTGCTATCCTTCCATTGACTGAACCAGATATGCGCATCCCCCTTCCACTAGTAGGAGGCCAAATCTGTGCATTCTACACTGCTCACCCCCATAACCTGGGTGATCTTGACGATCTCATCAATGAAGTCATGGGGGTCCTCATCTACCTTGGACCACAAGTACTCCGGCGGGTTAATTCTCAAAAATTCCTGAACTCTGGCTACCGCCGCATTGCTGTTCTTAGGAACATGCGCAACGGCCTGCTGATTGACTTGGGCGGTCAAGGCCTGTGCCAACATCTGGATGGCAGATCGGAATTCAGCATGACCACCTAGCTCCGGTGCTTGAGGCTCCTAAACTGGTGGGACCTGCCGATGCCCACGACCCATGCCATCCTCGTGGCCTTCACCGTCTCCATTCCTCCTTCCATTCATCCTTCAAGGAGCCATGATTCTGCAATCGCGAATAGCACAAATTAGAGGGATAGAAAGGCTTTTCATCGCACCACATAGATCATGAAAGATGGGAACATTTCCTAAAATGTTTCATAGCCTATTCTTCATAAGTGTGGAACGCTTCACACCCATGAAAAAGACTCTACTTAACGCGACATTTAGACTCCCTAGGACACTTCAAACCTATGGCTCTGATACCAAGTTTGTCACAACCTGAGAGTAGATCCAGATCGTAGACACGAGATAAGGAACCCCGAGAGACCCCAAGTCAACCCACGACATAAGCATTTAACTAACTTATCAATAAACATGAAGAAACACAATCATAAAATCAACGGAAGTCTAACTTAACATAACAACAGAATGAATGTCTGAAGTTGAACACATGTCTATGTCTGATAAGCCCCTAATCTGGACGAGCTGATGGGACAACAACCCCAACTAGCTCAACAATACTGAAACTAAAAACACATCCAATGTAACTGAATGTCTAATCCTCGAAAGATAAGGACTCACCAATCTAGTAGGTGCTAACTCTGATAGCGGCTAAGAACGGGGATGAACCTGTGATACAGATCCTGTATTATGAAACGATGCAGTATAGAAGGTATGCGGAAAGTATGTTGAATGTACTGAGTATGCAAGGTAAGTAAAATCGCTTTGGTAACATAAATCATTTAAAACCATTCATACATATCATAAGCTTTCAAGAGTAAGTATAAAACTACATGCATTCATTAGAAAATCGTACTCTTATCATAACGGGTTCATGCATGGCTTTAGGACCTCATAACTTACTCGAATGACTCAAAGCTAAAACATAACATTTGTATCAAAAGTTGAACAATGAGTCAAACCTTTCTTTTTGAACATGCATGCATAAGATAGTTATCGTGAGTAATGGATATGCAAATTCGAATGATATAGACAGTGGGAGACTCTTTACTTAACTGACATACCACGATAAAGTTTACGTGGTCCTGACTATTACACTCAAGTGGGTAGAGCTGTCCAAAACCTTGTCAAGGCTAAGGACGCTACCATGATATCGATATCAAGCTGAAGGGCCAATCGGGACAGGGATAGCTCACAAGGGAGGTCCCATTAATATAATAGTATCAACCTACACTAGCGCGTAGTTCTAGGGCATAGGGTAATCGACCCTTAACCCGCTCGGTGCTAGACTCTTCTCCTAAAACATGCAATGTGCTACATCATATATATGGAAGCTCAACATCGTCTAGTGACGAAGCTCAACAGGAAATCATGCACAATTCAACATCATATGAGATAAAGCTCAACATTTTCTATTGAAAAAGCTCAACAATGACCTACATCTCAATTATGAAATCATGCATATGAGAAGCTTTATTTCGAAACATACTACAAGCTCAATCATAGGTGGGAGCATCTACTACAAATCATGTGGTATGCTACGTAAAGAAATATTCACTCAACATACCACAAGCTATAATTTATAATAATAATAATAACTGAGGAAATTTCACTTCAAACCATGTGGTACGCTTATGTCGGGAAAATCATCACTTTCATCAATATGTTGGCATCACCCAAAGCATTATTATACTTGAATCTAATCAATTAATTTTAAAAACATCAACATAGTCATGGGTAGTTTTAGTAACATGCTTTTTATCATCAACTTCATCGTCACACATTTATCAAGAATCTCTTCCTTTGTGAACCATTTACCCACGGGCGTTTTAGATTCAAATTTATAGAAAATAATTTTATAAGGGAAAACGAGTTAGAATCTGCCCAAGCTTCATAAATCATCAATGTAAATACAATCTAATCATACCCATGTGTAGAGATTGAATAATCATACAATTGAGCTAAACCCCATACTTATTCATTGGCAAATTAAATCACATTTTGATAGAGAGTGGGCATGGGTGTGTAAGAAAGCACCCACTCATAGCCTTACATACCTAGGATTGAAGAATTCTAACTCTTCCTAATTGCCAAGCTGAGATTCCCCTTTGAAAACCTTGAGAATTCATCTTGATTCTTCTCCTCAAACCTCCAACCTTGCATGCATAAAAGTAATGGCCTAGATAGGTTTTTCCCTGCTAAAAACCCTCTAATACGAGCTTAAAACGACGTAGTATAGGCCTTTAGAACATAGGAATTACGAAAAAGCCCTTACTGAAATCGCTGAAAATAATTGTCAAGGGATCCTAACAGACCACTTAATGACCCGTCACCTGTGTTCACAATCCGTTGGTTCGCTCGTCAAGTTCACTGGATAATTGATCAGATGGGGCTCCTAACGAGCGATGTGACTACTCGTCCCCAGAGACCACGACTTGTGATCACCTCCCGTCAAGTACACTGGCTAAATTTCAAAAGCTCCCTCTAGAACCACCCCACACTGACATGACGGCTCGTGGTAGCTGACCACGAGTCGTTACATCTCCCGTGAAGACCTCGAGTCCCTCATTCTCCTAGGCCTTCCCATGAGTCACTTGACGACTCGTGGGGTCCCCTGACGAGTCATCCAACGACTCATCCTGCACTACTGCAACATTTTCCTATTTTTCTCCGTTTCTAATTTTGGGTTGGATTCTTGAATTCTCGGGGTATAACACCGGAGCCCGGAGGGAACTTTGAGCTTAAAATAAATATGGTGCAATTATTACATTCGAGTGTCAAGTTCACTGGAATGACTCATGAGGACCCACAACAACACTCACAGAACTTCTTGGAGATTAGTGATACTTTTATCCCCACCGGAGTGTCAACTGATTATGTCCGACTCACACTCTTCCCATTTTCATTAATGGGAGAGGAGAAGAGGTTGCTGAAGGATGAGCCACCTAATTCCATTACTTCTTGGGATGACTTAGCAAATAAGTTACTCATCAGATTCTTCCCATCTGGTAAGACTGCCAAGCTCAGGATTGAAACATTAAGCTTCAAGCAGAGGCCAGAGGAGAACTTGTATTTGGCTTGGGAGAGATTCAAGTCATTGTTAAGAGACTACCCCCATCACCAGCAGTCCAATGAGGTGCTAGCCCATACCTTTGTGGAGAGTCTAGACCCACATACAAAAATTTTACTAGACTCTACATTTGGTGGACAAGCATTGGAGAAGACTTATGATGAGTTGTACACTTCGTTGAATAGGATTGCTTAGGGAAATCTAAAGTGGCACAACGAATCATCAAGAGGGGCAATAAACAGAGATGGGCTGATAGAAATAGATGGTGTCAATTCCTTGGCGGCACAACTAGCATCATTTCAGCATTAGATGATGACTCAATTCAATAAACTGAGTATGAACCAATCACAGGGACATGTGAATGCAATTCAGCAGACTCCCAGTTGGTGCGAAATCTTTGCCAATAATGAGCACAATGCAGAATCTTGCGGTGCCTATCCTGAATCGGTGAATTTTGTAGGGAATGTTCAAAGAAACAATCATAATTTGTGGAACAACTACAACAAGAATTGGTAGAGCCACTCAAATTTTTCTTGGAGTGGAAATCAGAGTCAAAGCTACCAGCAACCTCAACAGCAGTAGTATCAGCAGCAAAACAAGCAGAATGGTGGGCAGTCGAGCAGTAGCAACATTGAGGAGATGTTGCAGAAAATTATGGTTACGAAGACCCAATTGGCAATGAATCAGGCGAGGATGGCATCAAATTTGAAAAATCAGCAATTGGCCACCCATAATCTAGAGAAGCAAATGGGTCAAATAACAACTGCTCAACACACCAGACCTCTGCAAGGGTTACTCAGTGACATAGATACAAACCCCCGATAGGTCAATGCCATTAGTCTGAGAAGTGGCAGGCAATTGGCTGATGCACCACCAAAGGAAAAGAGAAATGAGGTGAAGCCTAAGCTAGTCAGACAGGGTCCATCTACCCACAAGGGAGATAATCACAGTGTTGTGCAACACAATGCAAAATCATAATTGCAGTCAGCACAGAGACCACATCCACTATTCCCGCAAAGACTCAAGAAGAGCAAGGAGGAGGAATGCTTTAAAAAGTTTTTTGATATTTTGAAATAACTTCACATAAATTTTACCTTACTTGATGTTTTGCAGGAATTACCCAAGTAAGCTAAGTACTTGAAATATGTGGTGGCCAAAAAAGTCAGACTGGTGGATGTTCAAACTATGGCACTGACTGAGTGCAGCTACAGGGTAATGAGCAAGATAATAAAAAAGCTCAAAGACCCAGGGAGTTTTACCCTCCCCATACAAATCGGTAAAGCTGAAGTGATAAGAGCTCTATGTGATTTAAGGGTAGAAATAAATCTAATGCCCCTATCTTTGTTTAACACCTTGGGGTTGGGTCAGCCTAGGTCAACACGAATGATGTTGCAGCTGGCAGACAAGTCTCAAGTGGCACCAAATGAAGTAATCGATGACCTTTTCGTCAAAGTGGGTAAGTTCATTATACCCACTGATTTTATCATACTTGATTTTAAAGTTGATAGATAAGGTATCCCTGATCTTGGTACGACCATTCTTGGCCATTGGAGGAGAAATTATAAATGTAAGAGCAGGGACTCTTAAAATGAGAATTGATGATGAAGAAGAGCTCTTCCGAGTTTATCAATAGGTCAACCCACCCACACACTACTGAGATCTTTGTAAGGTCAGTGTATTGTGAGAGTCTAAGTGTGGGATGCTAGATTCCATAGGTTCACTGCCGCAGAGGTGATCACATTTTAGCCCAAGTCTGATGGAGGGCTTCAAGAAAATAAGAAGTTGGAACAAGAGAGGGATAGAGTGGAGGTTGTTCCCTTGAAAAATAAAAAGAGAAGAAGATGGTTCTCTAAAGGGAAAACTGGTTTGAGGATGTCCTAAGAAGGATAGTCCACGTCGTGCCGCGGTGTAAAATCAGGTGCTTCTTGTGAGGCAACCCAAGGGTACTACAGGTACAATTGTATTTAAAAGGTTGATTTTGTTTATTTTCACTTGGTTGTTGTTTTTTGTGGTGAATTAAACATAGATTGTGGGGAAGTCTGAGTACCCTTGGAAGAGGAAGCTAAGGAGCATCAAAGAAGATAAGTGTGGGGTCGATGACCAACTTGTGCAAAAGAAAACAAAACATGTTGTTAGCTAGGCCTAGAGGCCTCAGGAAGTATTTCTCACCCTTTTTGTATTTAATTTGATTCTTTGGGGATATAGCATATTTCAAGTGTGGGGTGACGGAAATTTCAAAATTTTGTGCTTAATGATTTCTGTTAGAATTAGTGCTTGATGAAAAATTTTGAGTTGAGCATAATTCACCCACCCGTTGATTTTTCTTTTCGGTTCTTTTCTGACGGGGGGCACTTTGAACCGTGTAATAAAAATTTTCTGTGTTTGTACATAATATTTTTAGTCACATTTAGGAACTTTTCCCAATGATGGATGGATGACGACCTTCTTGAGGGAAAACTAGTTATTAGGTTTTTGTTTTTGAACCCTTAGCTGATTGATGGCTTGATGTTTTTGTTATGTGCTATACATGATTGTGAGATGCAAGTATTGTAAATTTTGAAGTATGTGAGATTATGACTCGATGTGCTTAAAGCAGGATTTTAATTTCTTGTGATTAGCTGTGTTTAGAGTCTGATGAATTTGTCTTTAATTGAGCATGTGCTATGGGTGTAAGGATTTTGAATAGTCCATGCTACTGTGTAGTGTCTATAACTTGCCTGGTGTGTATACAAAATGAAATGAGGGATGTTGATTGTAGGAGATGATTTAGGCATTTCTTTGAATGATCCTAATTTTTATCCCTTGCTTTACCTACCTTAAATGTCTGATCCTAGTTAGCCCTATTGAGCCTTTAGCCTATTCTTTGCTATCCACAAAATGAGATTAATCATTTCTTTTCATTAGCCTTGAATTTGATCCAAAACTCCTAAGCGCTTAAGCGAAAATGTAAAAGAGAGTTAAGGAGTGAGGAGTTGGAAGAAGAAAGAAAAGTGTAGTTGTAGGAGTTAAAGAAAAGACTAGAGGTGTACATGTTTAAAAAATGAACTAGAGTTAGTAGGAAGTAAAATAAAAAAATAGAGAAAAAGAAAATTGCTTAAGTACTCCTTAGTAACAGCTTAAGCGTGCCTAACGAAATGGTGAAACAAAAAAGGAAAATGGGAGTGAAAAGAATAAAGGTGAAGTGAGAAGATGAAAATTTCTAAGGAAAGTGTGATGTATTAAAGTGCTTAGGGAAGATAATTACTATTANGGAAAGGTTTTGGACGGCTCTGCCGTATTAAAGTGCTTAGGGAAGATAATTACTATTACTAGAAATAATAGTACCTACCCTCGCTTAGCTTAAATTACAACCCATTAAGTCCTACTCGATCTTACTTTTGAACATTCTTAAATTAGTGGAGTAAAACACTAAAGGAAAGCTTATGGGCCAATACATGTAGCATGTGAATCCTTTGTGAGAGTGAGCTTATCTCTTATGGGTAGACCCATGCATGTTATAAATTTGAAGAATCTGGAGTGAGAATTATGGGTAACTCTCTTGTTGTGAGGGCACATGTTTGAGGAAAAATAAAATTCATGTCGGATTTCTTGATCGGTTAATTTGCATGATTTTGTTGAGATTAAGAGTCGATTCTTGAGGCTAGGAAGTCTTTACATAGTTATATTTGCTTTTAATGGTTAAATCTTACATGCTCTATTGTTAACTTGCCATCTAAAACAATCGATGTAGCCTTAGCTTAAATAATTTTGCTTCAATTAGCTACATGTGAGTCTTCATGTGCATGAGATGTTAAAGAGTTGTTCGAGGAAGAACAAGGCTTTAAGAGTGGGGTAGTGATCTTGGGCATAATTACGTGCCCAAGTGCTATTTTATAACTTACTTTAGTCAAATTTTTCAATTTAATTAATTATATCATGTGATTTTTAATATTTATGTACATAACTAACCAACATGATTAGTCATTATTTTGTAGGTGGAAAATGCTTAGGAGAGACTAAATATGATGGTTAAGTCTTAAGGAGGAAGCTCGGAACAAATTGCAAAAGAGTCACACGATGTCGCACAAGGGTATGCAAATGCCGAGCCACATAGCGTGCCACGCAGCACGGGCAGCGCGCTGAGCAGAGTGCAATGGAAAGGAAGTTGCACGTCCAGCAACATGTCACAGCAGGCATCTACGCGCGCCAGGCATGCCATTCCAGTGAAGCCGCGCGACAGGACCGTGCCACGGCCAAGCAGCCCCGTGATGAGCAGCGTGCCACGACAGGCAACGCGCATAGCCTGCCCATGCTAGTACCAAACCAGTGTTGCTACACATTTTCTCCGTGTCATAGAGGAAAATTGGTGCGATCAGCTCCATGAAAGAGGCAGTCCATGGCCAGCCAAAAAGTGCAATTTTGCATTTAGTATAAATTAAAACCTTAGCTCCAAAAAAATGATTTATCACGCAATATCTTTGGAAAACCATAAGGGAGCGAAGGGACAACAGAAGAACTCTACCTAGGGTTCATTGTTTTGCATTCTGTTTTAACTATTTTGTAAGTACTTTGCTTGAATTATGTTTTTGAGTATTTGTACGAACATGAGTGGCTAAAATCCTTCCTCTAGGGTTGAGGTTACCTAATATGATTGTAAATGCATAAATTTTTCATTGGATTGAGTTTTAGTTGTTTCTTTGTCTTACATTCTTTATTATTAATGTTTTTATGCTCGAATACCATGAAAACAAATGCGTTATGCTTAGGTAAAAGATCGAAAGAGTAACCCTAGGATAAAACACGAGAATGTAGGGAGCAAGTTCTTATATTTATGATAGGATTAGCGGTTAGGAGAGAAATTATACCTAATTGCCTTTCTTGGTTACTAAAATGGGATGAGCTAGACACTGACTTAGAATTTTCACAACACCACTCGTAGAAGTAGTTGTGAAACTAAGTCTGGTTAAATGATTAGAGGTATGAAAGTCCATAATCAAGGGTGAAAACTCCATAAACCATATCCATGTATTTAAATTTCACACGAATTAGGACGTTACATCCCCGCTCAATGATGTAGGTGTGAGACTAGTTTGTCATGTTTAGAGGCTCGAAAGACCATGAACATAGCATTTTAATTATGTGAGACAACAACTGAAGTTTTCATACTCGAACCACTGAGAATTGTAGTATTGCATGATTATTAGACCTTAACTCTAGTTGCTTCTTGTCTTGTTTATCGAGTATTTTGTGATCACCCCTAGACTTAATTAGAATTTCCCAAAAATTCTATAATCAACACTTGTGAAGGTTAATTTTAACACTTGAACTTGAATAACCGCTGAATTAGTCCAGTCCCTATGGGTTCGACATCCGGCTCTGAAAAAGGGCCACTGTATTACTTGTATGACCGGGTGTGCTTGTGCGTGCACTGGGGCGCAAAAAATTATGCTTGTTAGTATGTTTGTATTATTCTTATTGTGGGTATGTGGGTTTGTGATATACTGTTGAATGATAATGTGGGTCTTATCTGTGGCAAAATGCTTACTTCTTAGTGTGTTTTCTTTTAGTTGGAGTTAAAGTCTGAGAAGCCCCATGTGTGCTTCAAATGCATAATTTTCCCGATTATAGACGAACCGCCAGTTAGGCCCGGTGAAACGCCGAATGAAATGAAGGTCTAGGTTTAGGGTTTCAGGCCACTATCTCAAACATTCATTACACCGGTATCCCGCGAGTCAAGACTGGTGAAACGTCGGTGTGCCACCGGATGATCCCTGTGTCCCAAGTATTCTATTTATGTTCGGCGGCTAATCGATGCATTTACAAGAAGATCCCGGGCTCGATCTGGTTTAGTATCAAGGTTATTCCTTTTTGTTCCTATATATATGGGTCCATGCAGCATTTCCACGATATCGTTATTTGTTGGTCTCGACCTGTGTTTCACCGGTTCTACCAGGGTTTAACTGCTGAACTCTTCTACTTGTTTTCATCCAATTGTCATAATTACTTGTCTTTGTTCAAGATAGGTGTCAGTTTTTATTTTTTTCTTGAACAAAAATACAAAAAGAAATTATTGTTGTATAACACTAACATGGTTTTCCAGATTATGTCTTCATCCAGGCAATCAAGCAAGGGCAAGCCCCAGATTCCTCTAAAGGCAAAGGAAAATGAAAAACAATGGCAAACCTAGCCCCTAACACCCAAGAGGCAATTATATTCTGCATGCCCGACATGGAGGGGCACTATGCCATTTGCAAAGAGCGCTTTATCACAGTAGAAAAGTGCTTTGATCTGGTGGGTTTGCGGGTGATTTCCCGAACATCACAGCACAATTCACAGACTGCCAATGGCATGTCTTTTCCAACCCTCTTCTTGAATTCTACTACAGCCTAGTGCTCGAATTTTACACCTCATACCAGGTAAGGCAAGAGAGCATGCAATGTAGAGGCAAGGTTGATGAATTCCCTTGCCTTCCTTTTGTCATGGTGAGGGGTTAGGTCCATCAATTCATTATTCTTGAAGGATGAGACTGACACTGCTTCTGAATATGCTGGTAAAATTGCTCACAAAGAGAACCAGTTCTGGTGGATAGCACCCGTCATTACCAAAGACACTCCTTTTTGGTTCTCTATGGGTGGCGAGATCTCCCGATATGATCTTATGTTTGAAGCCAAGTTGTGGCTAGATTTCATTTGTGGCTGGATTACACCTTCAAAGAATAAGCAGAGGGTAAGTTTAGAAGAGGCCATCCTTATCACATGCATCATGACTGGGGTCCCCTTAAATTATGGGGAAATAGTGGTTGTTAAGATGAAGAGGAAAGCGAGGCAAGCTAGCACTTCAATTCACCTTCAAGCCAGAGTGCCACTCTTCCTCGATGAAGCCCCTAGTTTTCTACTGGTCTAATTATAATGGACAGAAAAAGAGATGCAGATGCTCCCAAAAGAAAGTTAAAGTGGTTGGAGGCATTCGACATCCCCGTGGAGTCCCTCTCTCATGGGTTTAAGAAGCGTCCAATGGCACCGATCTCAACATGCCATATCCAGAGGCATCGGGCCAGGCTTCAGGAGAAGCACTGACTAGAGGAGCCTCACCTCCTCTCACATAATCCCAGCCGAGTAGCCTCGATAAATTGGCAGAGACGACACACTCCTGTGAGAGCCAGCTTCAGAAATTAGCTAAGAGTCTCCCTTCCTTGATCTCCAAGACGGTCAAAAAGAAGATGAAGTTAATGTATGATAGCTCGACCAAGCTATGCTCGTGTACGGATGTCGTGGAGGGGGCTGTCACCTCTCTCCAAGCCGAGGCAAGAGAGTGGAAAGGTCGGACATCAATGGCGGTGCCTGATATGAGCGTACTTGATGTAGCTGTGGCTACCCCTTCTATAATTTGAGGCCCCATCGATGAATTGTTCGAGGGTTTGGGAGATGATGAGGAGGACCAAAAATATGAACGCCATGATGGGAGAGCTAAAGTTGAAGATTACGACGAGTGACCACTTTAGGGAGTTCTCACCCTCTTTGTTTTGTATGCATACATTGGGGATAGTGTATTTCTTGAGTTGGGGGTGGGATGAGTGTCTCTTTTGCTATGGACATTTTTTATTGATGATTGATGTTTCCCTTTCCAGACATTTTTTTAAATTTTTGATGATTGCTAAGACTTTTTCGGGCTCTGGATTCCCTTGCCAGGCTTTTATTTTTGGTTCATATTTGTTGAATGGTTGTTGAGCCTTTGTTGAGCTTGGAATGGATAAAAATGAAATGAAAAATAATCCTTGAATTGTTAGTGCAAGTCTGAGTTTCTCATTTGTAAATAGTAGGTATTGAATAAACTCCAAGGGTTTATTTATACCACGATTCTTTTATGAAGAGCAATTTCTTTTTCTTTTATTTTTCTATTGTCGAACAGGGTGACATTTCCTAATGATAGATTGTAAGGCAACTTTCTTAAGGAAAAATGTCATGTCTTTGAGTCTTGTGAAATTGTTTTTCAAGGGTACCATCGAAAATTTTTTTGTGGCATGAAAAATGAGTTTTGAACAATTTGGGCATTGGAAATTAAAAAATGTAGCAGTCTCTTTTCATATATTGCGCATTTCTTGTTTGTCTTGTCGATTCACTTGCTTAGTGGTCGTAAAATCATAATCTAGTTATGGCAATGTATTGTTTGAACTCTTTGGAGTGTGATGCCTTGTGTGGTGAAGCTGATTGAATGATTCCCATTCATATACATTTGTCTAGAACTTGCCCTAAGTGTGATTCAAGGTGAAATGCTAGAGGTAGTTGTGCTTAGAACATGATTTTAGGTTTTCTATTGCTAGTTCTTCGCCCAAAATGACCCCTCTGAACATCTTCCCTTGCTAGCCAATGGTGAGCCTTTGACCTTTTTTAATTGAAAACAACATTACAAGCCAATGTCTCCTTGTAATCCTATCTTTTGGCACCCATCCTCCCTAATTGTTTTTTTGTTGTGATGAATGAAGGAAAAGGGGGGCTTGAAGCCCATGAAATGGGGAGATATTAGGAAATTAATGGAAACGAGGCAAAATTCCTATGTTTGGGGGTTTGCAAGAAGGGGAGAAAAGTGATGAGCTTTAAAGGGAGGTAGCACCAAATTGTGAGCAAAATAAATGAAATGATGGGTTGAGAAACCTAGAATCATTAAAAGAGAAAGATTAGTGAAAGGTGCTACCCCATACTTAAATGAGGCTAAATGTCAAAACAATAGGAGTTATAAAGGGTGGTTCTTGATTAACAAAAGATGAAGATGAAGAAAAAGGAGAGATAAAAGGGAGTTCTCTAAACAGTACGATGGGATGTTAAAAGTGTTCAAAAAGGGCCATTAGTAAGAGCCAAATAATTGTCCTATCCTTACCCCTAGCATTCAATATGACCCCCAAGTCCTAATTGATTTTGAGTGTAGCAACTTTACATTAGTGGCGAGTCACATGAAGGGAAAGCCTTTGGGTCGAGTGTGTGCAAGGAGAATTTCTTTGTGAGAGTGAGGGTTATTGTCTTATTCCATAATACCTTGTGTGTGCACTGTTTGATGGTAAAAAAAATAGGATTCTCTCTTCTTGTGATTGACATTACCTCCTTTGAGAACATACTTGCATTGGTTCAAAGAAGTGATTAGGACATTAGTGTTGTGAGCTCCAAGGCAAGCTTTGAATGTGAATTTGTAATGATTTTACATGCTATGTGTTCTTGTGGTGATAAACCATGCCCTTGTTTTGAAAAATGAAAGCAGTTGTGAGTCATGCCGATTCATTGTGGTTACCTCTTGAAACTTTCTCACATTTCGGGGGGAGTCGTTTCTCTTTTTTCTTTAGTTGGTGAGTGTTTTTCGGTTGTCTTAGGCTTATTGGTCCTTGGTGCATAGATTCATATTTTACATGTTGTCCATTTGCTCAAATGAAAAGAATTGCATTACTTGAAGACAAGCAATGGTTCAAGTTTGGGGGTTTGATGAGTTGGTAATTTTCCAACTCACTAGGCTCTTAAACATGAGTTTTTGAATAGTTTTCAGGTCATTTGAGTGGATTTTAGACCCTTTCTCCTTAATATTTGTAGGTACATAACCTAAATGGAGAAAAGCATGAAATTGAGCAAAATGCATAAAAATAGAGTTTAGGACCGGCGCTCCACCGGAGGACACCTGCAAAACACTGACTGATCGAAGTTATCTACTGGCAGAGGAAGGATGGAGACCGACACACCGCAGATCAACACCAAAGTGATCAAGAACTTACTGGCCATCAGCTGTAACAGATTTGCAATCCGCAAATCAGCACTGGAAAACCACTAGTTCCAACATCGAAGCACCCACAATCCCGTTGTCCTTCAACTGTGAGACCGGTAGCTTGCGGACAAGAACTGGCGAACAGCCAGTGAATCGCAAGTGATGCTCTCTAGCAAGGTGTAAAAACATCAAGCATGGAAAAAGAGGAACAAATATGTACCCTATTTTTGTACATCTGAAAAAGGAACTGAACATTCCATTATTTTCATATCAAATTTTGATTATTCTATTAGAATTGTATTGACGTAGAGAGAGGCAGAGAGAGAAATAATCTTCTTCTTCTTCTATAAGGTAGAAACTCCATTGGAGCTCAAACTCTTGCTGAAATTTTGTTACTCAAATTCTGAATGCATAAAATCTTTTTTTATTGAATGCAATGTCTTTTTCTACTTCCATGAGTAGCTAAATTTCTTGCTAGGAGTGTGCGAATGATTGGGGTTGATTTGAATTCGACATTGTGTATTTGATCTTAGAATTACTCTATTAGTATATTTTTAGTATTTCCTCTGAGTTTTAATCTTAATACTCATAGTTGCAATTGTGGGTTAAATTTACTTCAATTTTTCTTGAAAAACAAATTTGAATTATGGGCGAGGAAATATTCATAGGTAATTAGGTGTTGATCATGTTGGGTTTGGCTAGACATAGCCAAAACCCATTATCACGTACCCATTGAGAATCTAACCTAGAGATAGTTAATTCTCACCCAAGTTGATGTGGCTGTGGTGAAAACAGCTTTGGGGTTTTTAAAACCTAAGTTTAATGCATCTAATTGTTTGAGAAACTTAGGATGCTACATTGACTACACTAATTATACTATTGAGTAATGCTAGGAGCTTTTAGCAATCCCAATTCAATGATGCACCTATCAATATCACACCCCTAGTCATTTCTCCTTTGGTGTTTTATACGCTTTACCTCTCTTTTCATGATAGAATTCCTCTTTTAATTAACAAATTGCATTTCCCCAAATTTATACTTCATCGCTTTTGAAACATTAATACGAATTACTTCAATTTAATAGACAACTCTTGTATGATCCACTCACATTCCCTGTGAAATTCGACCCCGACACCCATCGGGTATATTTGTTTTATCAACGACCGTTTACACTCTCTCATAAAGAGAAGTGAATGTGGACATTATCAAAAATGGCACCATTGTCGGGAATGTAGTTTTATAGCCTTTAATTGTTCGTTATTTTGAATTGATTTTGCATCGTGGGCGGTTTGACTTTGTTATTATGATTGGTGACTCTACATTGATCTTAATATGAACCAACATTCATTAGAAGGGGAAGGCTCAGTGGATGGGCATATGGATCATGAGGATGAGGATCCCATGATGCCCAACATAGTAGGTGCAATTCGCCTACCTTCTACGGTAGGGAATACAATTTTCCATGCGACAAGTACATTGCTGCACCTACTTGAAATGAGGGGGCTCTTTGGAGGAACGCCTAGTGAAGATGCAAACTGGCATCCCCGTAACTTCTTGGAGATTTTTCAGCCCTTCAACATCACAAATATAACTCCAGAGTCAATCAGATTGAGACTCTTCCCATTCTCACTCAAACGGGAAGCAACCGCATGGATGGAGGAATTGCATCTCAGGCCTATTTCCTCTTGGAATGAACTTACGAAATCTTTTTTGAATAGGTTCTTTCCTCCCTCAAGGATGTTGCAGCTAAAGGGATGACATTACTAATTTCTGACGATGATGTATTGTGAGTTTACAACACTTTCAATGCTTAAAACTGAGAAAACAGCATGGACTTAGGTATATTTATATGGATATGAGGCACTTTTACTTTGATTTTAGGAAAATAAATGTTGGATAAAAGATGTGCAAAAGAATCCAAAAATGCAGAAAATTTGCCAAGGACAAGCCTCAGTGCGAGCCATACCTTGATTGTACGAGCCGTACTGAGAACCATGGTGAAAGTCAGAAGGCTAGTATAAGAGGAAGGAAACATACGACTCTCAGTACGAGCCGTACCAAGATGGTACGATCCATAACTAGAGTCGTGGACTTATTTAGAGAAATTTTCACAAAGCCAGTCTCTGGGTACGGATGGACTCATGGATCGTTGCACCAACATACGACCTGTACCATGAGTCGTGATGAGATTCAGAAGATTCTTCATGTAATGCCCCGGAAATCATAAGATCATAACAAGGAGTTGAAACGAAGAAAATAGGAATTTCTACACCAAGTCATAGGATGAGTCGTCCAGTGACCCATCAGGATAAGCACGAGTCGTTAAGTGACTCATGGTGAGGTGTTTGACATAAGTTGGAAATTAAAGTTTTTGGGTAACCATGAACATGACCACGAGTCGTGGTCAGCACCACGACTGGTTGAGTCAGTTGTGGTCAAGGATGAGGTAAAGGAAGATGAGAATGGGTAGTATTGGTGACAAGTCATCACCACAACTCACACGGAGCACCATGAGTCGTGGTGTTCCCCGTGATGAGCCCTAGGTAAAATTGTGGCATTGTACACATTGACTGGTGGCCATGCGTCATGTCCTTTGACAATGACTCGTGCAGTCCCTCATTGGGACTGACAGTCTGTTTTCTCTACGAGTTGATTAAGGGCTTTTTTGTAATTTCTATGTTCCTAAGGCCTAAACTACGCCGTTTTAAGGTCAGAATAGAGTATATTAATATGGGTTAAGTCATTCTAGCCTATGAAGAATTCATTCATGCATGTTTGAGGGTTTAGAGAGTGATGAAATATAGTTCATCAAGATTCTTCTTCAATTCTTCTTCATTTTCTTTGGGTGATCAAGGAAGTGAACATAATCAACTTACCCAGGTATGTGAGGCTATGAAAGAGAGTTCCATTCAATCTCATGCCCTAAACTCTTTTTAAATTTCATGAATTCCAATTCTAAAAGTCAAGTTTCATGATCAATGAAGTTTTTGTCAATTATTGTGAAATTCGATATGATCTATCAATGGTTCAATATCTCTCATGTATTAAATCATATGTTATGATTTATAGGAATATTTTATAACTATTTAGAAGATAAATTGATAGATTTAAGTTAAAATCCAATTATGCGCAATTATGCATGTTCTTATGAAAAGTGAGTTACGATTTCGCTATGATCTTGATCTAGATTAGCCCAACTATGATTTATTCTTTACGTTATGATTCCTCTCAAATACATATCATCGATTTATGAGATGTCAAGTATATACATGTTTTATAAGTGTGTACGAATTTCATGATTTATAAATTTATGAATTTGACCAACTCATGGGCCTTATTTCATGGCTAGTTCACGTATTTCAAGCATGCTTATGATTATCATGATTTTAAACTAGCCCATGAATCTCATGTATATTATCCTAAAAGCGCTATATATGTTTTGGGAGTAGTATTTAACATCTATTATACCCGGTGTCCAAGCATACCATGAGTCTAAGAACTACGCGCCAATGTAGCCACGATGGGACCTCCATGATACTTTCTCCTTTGCCAAAATGGGCCTTTTGTTGTGATGTCACACCTCTTTTCATGGTTCTACCCTTGGCAAGGTACGAACACCCTCCTGACTAGGGGTTTATAGGTCGGGCTCCATGTGTGCTCATATAGGGTATGTCGGTTATAAGAATCTTCCACTGTTCCTCATGATTTATGTATGGTTATGACTATATACTTTGGCTCAAGTCATGTTTAATAAAGCTTTTCTTTTATGATTATTATTATGAATGATTTACGAATGTCTTGAAAACCTTGAGCCTTATGTTTGCATTACAATATTTACGTTATGATCATGTTGTCCCACACTTATGAACTCTTATGATTTTTAAACTATAAGTTCTTATTTTTCTTGCATACTCGATACATTCCAAGTATTGGCCGCATACTTTATGTTGTATCGTCCTATGATACAAGCTCCGACATCCAGGCTCAGTCCCGCTGGTCACACTTTTGGAGTTAGCTATTCTCAGTATCTGTTGGTGAGTCCTTATCTTATGAGGGCCCTATCATATCAATTGTATTACTTCTTTCAATTTTCTTACCATAGTGATTTAGTTGGGGTCTTATCCCATCAACTCATCTTTTAGAGGCTTTTCGGACTTAGTGTCTATTCAGCGTTGGATTCATGTATGTATTCAAATATTAAGTTTTGCATAGACTTCATCTATGTTGTTTATGATGATCTTCTGCTTATCTACGATTGAGTTAGATGTATGTTCATGCCATGGGTCGACTTGGAGCCTCTCGGGGTTTCTTTTCTTGTATCTCACTTTGGGCCTATATTCGAGTCATGCAAAATTTTGTATCAGAGCCTTAGGTTTTGAAGTGACCTAGGGTGTTCGAAGGCTGTGTTGAGTAGAGTCTTTTTCATGTGTGTGAAGCGCGCCACACTTATGATGAAGAGGCTATGAGACATTTAGGAATTGTTCCCTTCTTTCATTACTCTATCTCATGCTATGAGTTTGACTCTCTTCACTCCTGTAACTCATGCTATACGCATGTGCAGAAACATGTCTTCTCAGAGCAACAACGAGAGTCAGCCAGCCCCACTAACTCCAATGGGTCCCATGTTCGGGCAGGATACTGATGCAGAACTCGGGGTCGCTTTCAGAGTATTGATATGGGCCATGATCGGCCAGCCTAACCAGCAGACTATCACATTAGCAGACCCTATTGGAGAGATGATGACTACTAGGGTTCGAGACTTCACGAGGAGGAGTCAGTCTAAGTTTGGTGATTCAAATATGGGTGGAGAGATTAAGGGGGAGAAAGGGGGAAAAAAAGGTCCAGGACCAAAGACTTTGAGAGTTCTTAGCAAGGGTCAAGTAGTGGGAGTCGATGTCAACCCCGTCTCTTTAGCTCAAGTTCAGGGAAACAAGCCCCGAGTAAGGGAGATTACTTACCCAGCTTGCGGGAGCTGCGGGAAGAACCACCTAGGAAGGTTCTTGGTAGGTTTAGATGTTTGCTTCTATTGAGACCATCCCAATCTAAACAAAGAGATCGCCCTTCAGCCAAGAGAGACGACCAAAGGGGTCGTGCCCCGGCCACCCCTTCAGCAGCCCCGTCCAGTTGGCCAGCCTGCCAAAGGTGTGATGGAAACCACCCGAGAAAATGTTTGGTTGGTAGGGATGCTTGTTTCGGGTGCGGTATTCCTGGACATAGACTCGGGGATTTTCCTTCTGTTAGACCAGGTGATGGTGGAGCCCATGCCCCAGCCATCAGATCAGCAACCCGCTCATCTAAGCAGTGCAGGTTACCAAGAGCAAGTGGCAGTCAACCTCAGATGTAGTCCTAGGAATGTTATAAGTCTTCCTATAGAATCTACCATGATTGCTAGTTCCAAGAACTACTGTATGAGGATACAAGATCCCTGTTGCATTTTAGTATGAGATTTATTGTGTGAAGGGTGTAAAATGGTTATAAGTATGAAATCTTCAGCGATAGCACTGGAGGTGAATGGGATGTCCGGAGCTAGTGATATTAGTGTAACTTTAATGAAGGTTCCTAGAGCCTTAGAATGATGGCCTTACACTAAGTGGGGAGATGGTGAGTGAAAGGCCAAGTCAAGTCTTAAGTCTTCTAATAAGGAATTTCTAGAAATAGTATTTAGGGGTAATCAATCCATTCTCCTTTAGATGTTTCCCTCATGTTTCTCTTGATGCTACACTCAACTAATGCTTATGTTCAGAAACCTAAGATGATGGGTAAACCCGTCAGTCAGTGATCCCAATGTAACCCTATGACCCCATAAAGATTCAGCTTCGTGTCATGACCCTAGTTATGAATGTGAACTCATGTCTCTCAGCATGCTCAACTCTATGAACTCAATCCTTAAGATTTGCCTTATCGTCTCATAAGATCGTTCTATATTAGGTATATGCCCAGCTTAGATTTCTCCAACGATTCGTACTCATGATTTCCTTACTCTAAACTATGGATGTTCCCCAAGATGGAGGTGATGGTTAAAATAGGTACGTTCAAGGTAACTCCCTATCCTTGCCTTTGGTGCCGGGTATGTAGAAGTCCAGGAAGTGTAGTTATTAGCCAAGCCAGAAGTGCAACAACTGGCATGGTCATATTTGATTGTTGATCCATTTGCCTGGGTTGAACCTTTCCATATCTTTATTTTGTTATTCATGACTTGCGGAGACGGATGACACCATTTCCGAAATGATCTAATGAAGATTGGGTGGCTTTTTTGGTTTTTGGAAGGTTTGAAGTTTGAGCGGTTGACTCAAGTCAACATTTTAGGTTAAGGAGCTTGAATTTGGATTCTGGGAGCTTTGTTAGTTCCGAACGGTGATTTATGACTTAGTTGGGTAGTCTGCATGGATCCCCAGGTCATTCGGGAGTGATTAGAACCTTTGGTTGAATTTATGAGCTTTGGGGAAGCTAAGTTTGACCATGGTCAACTTTCAATCCAAATGACCTTATATCGATGATTAGATGATTCCAACAGGTTTGGAATGTGTTTTATGATGGGATTGCACATTTGGGTTGTGACTGCGAGAATTTCAGATGACTTTGGGGTGGATTTGAACGTCTTGCATGTTTAACATGATTTTAAGCGTAAAATGTGACAACTTAGAGGTTCAGACTTTTAACACTCTTAGCAGGAATTGTAGGAGTTTGTCTTGCTGACTCGACGGATGGTGGTTTTATTGTTCAGAAGGGATCAGAATCATCTGTGATGATCGAGGTCAAAGCTAGGTAAGACGAGGATCCTATCTTGGTGAAGTTGAAGGAATTCATTCAGGATCAGAAGGTAGAGGTCATCTCCAAAGGGGGAGATGGGATGATTCATTTCAAGGGTAGTTGGGATTACCATTTGCCTCTCATTGAGTTTGCATATAACAACAACTACCATTCTGGCGTTCAGATGACTCCGTTTGAGGCTCTCTATGGGCAGAGATGTAGATGTCCTATTAGTTGGGTTGAAGTCGGTGAAGCTACGCGGAATCCCTATGTTCACTCCCATCAGGGGAATTTGCTTTGATTTGATAGGTCCAGTTTTGGTCCATGAGACCCTGAAGAAAGTTCAGCTTATAAGGGACAGGCTAGGAATAACATAGAGTTGCCAAAAGTCATATGCGGATGTGAGAAGGAGAGAACTTGAGCTTGAAGTGGACGATTGTGTGTTCTAAAGGTGTCTCCCATGAAGGGAGTGATGACATCTGTAAAGAAAGGGAAACTCAGTCCCCATTATGTTGGCCCATACGGGATTGTGAAACGAGTTGGCAAGGTAGCATATGAATTGGAGTTGCCCTCAGAACTACCCTCAATCCATCCAGTTTTCCATGTATTGCTCTTAAAGAAGTGTTTGGGTGATCTAGCTCTAGTTGTTCCGGTGGACAATGTCGGTGTGAAAGATAGCCTTAGTTATGAAGAGGTTCTGGTGGAGATATTGGATTGGAAGGTTCGAAGGATAAGAAATAAAGAAGTGGCTTCAATCAAAGTTTTATGGAGGGATCAGCATGTTGAGGGAGCTACGTAGGAAGCCAAGGAAGATACAATGGCTAAATACCCGCATCTATTCTCTTCCAGCTCAGTTTCAGCTTAAGGTATTAGTTCCTTCCCTAATATTCTATTCAATTTCATGTTCAACTCATGTACCTCTATTTCTTTCATGTAAATGGATGTCTGTGTGGTTTGGGAATTCCATTCAGCCTTGTAGTTCAGTTTAGAGGCAGTCATTCCGCTAATTTTTAGCTTAAATAATCAGTATTTGAATATGATGATTTCATTTCTCTACTTTTTTGAATGTTTTCCAACATTCGAGGAGGAATGATCCAAAGGGGGATATATTGTAATGCCCCAGAAATCCTAAGATCAGATCTGGGTGTTGAAACGGAGAAAATAAGAATTTCTACACCAGGTCACAGGACGAGTCATCCAGTGACTCGTCAGGATGACCATGAGTTGTTAACTGAGTTGTGGTGAGGTGTTTGAATTAAGTTGGAGTTCAAGTTTTTGGGTAACCATAGACATCACCATGATTCATGGTAAGTACCTCGACTCATTGAGTCAGTCGTGGTCAAAGATGAGGTGAAGGAAGATGAGAAGGGGCAGTGTTGGTGACAGGTCATCACCACTACTCGTTGGGAGCACCACGAGTCGTGGTGTTCCCCGTATTGAGACCCAGGTAAAATTGTGGCAGTATACTCAACGACTGGTGGCCATGAGTTGTGGCCTTGGACAACGACTCGTCCAGTCCCTTGTTGGGACTAGCAATCCGTGTCACACCCCACCTTGGGAGGTATGACTGGCACTTGGTTCCCTACTAGGACCTGAACTTCTGAGCTGACTGAGCCTAAGCACCTTTGGTGCAGGCTGACTCTAACTCTGGAATCAAGAAAACAATGGGCTATATAGCGGCTGTAAATACAATCCTCGGCCAACAAGGCCTATAGCCACCTGTGAAAATAAACAGCTAACTAGAGACAAACAAACATAGGAATTTCTATGCGGGCCGACAAGGCCTCCAATCAACAGCTAAACAGGGCCCCATACGGCCAACACACATCATCTAAAGAAAATATGGGCCCCACACAACCGATAATATCTAACCACAGGGAAGTAACACAATCTGAAAGGCTGTAGGAGTAATAAGATGGTCGGGATAGGGCCCCGACCTACTCGTACTGTACAAACAAAAGGAATGAACCTCTATCACACTAGCCCCGGAGGAAGGGAGCTGACAGTTCTGTACAGCTGACTGGAACTATGAAGGACCTACTCCTCGTCTATCTGTACATATAGGAAAGTAATGCAGCGCCCTGGGAAGGGCGTCCGTACAATATGTACCGAGTATGTAAGGCAATAAATAAGCTGAATAAGTCTAGAAGTAAATAAAAAGAAGAGTTGGAAGATTACCCTGTACGCCTGCTGATTTGTAATCTGAAACTAACTGACACTACATGTACATAAGCTAAGACTGCATACTTACACATTTATACACTACACCTAGCAGACAAGAATTCATACAAGAACCCCACCTGGCCCCCATAAGCCGGGAGGTACAATCAACACAGAATAACTCGCTCAGGCCCCCATAAGTCCTGGAGAGCACATCTCAATCTATATACCCCTACTCAAGTGTCTACAACCCTACAGGTACTGTAGTCAACTTGCCAATCCCCTGGGTCTACCACTGGGCTCGCTTGGCCCCTAAACTGTAGCTGTGTCTGAGTCTGAGTCTGGAGGACTCCTGATATCTACACCCCGGGCATAAGCGCTCAGCGGGGGTGTATAAGGCAAACCACGACAAATATGAGGATCTGGATCCCCATCTTCGTCCCTTGCGGACGACATGCTGCTCCGTAGAGCGACGTATCCTTGCCCTTGGCGGATGAGTCGACACAGCTATTAACCCTGGGGCGGTCATGGAAGGCTCCTAGCTGAGGGAAACCCCAACCCACGTGCTATACTGACACATCAATCTATCTGTATAAAGAGAGCATATTTGGCCTTCTAGGCCTCATGCTAGTGCTACTAGCTTCTGGGATAGTCTGTATAGCTATTTACAGGCACGCCATATGCCTGTATTTGATAAGAGGATGCTGATAGTGATCATGATCTCTAATAGTCTGTACTGAATAGAGCAAGGTCTGAAGTGGTCTAACAATACTTTGAATGTCCTACTCGGACATCTATAACTCATGAGTAACTGTGGGGTTACGGATAGCTAACTATTTTATCCTTCTAATTAATAAACCATAGGGCTTTCCCTCTCCTGGCACTCTGTACCTGAATGCCTTACAAGAACTGGCTAGGGTGCTGGACCGGTCATTGACTACTGATGTGGACCCCTCCTTGGGTACCCATGGGTTTATCCGACTTAGACGACTGGGCTGGCTGACTGGGCGTTCTACATGATAGCTGTTAAGTCAACTAAGACTAACAATCACTGGTAAGGCTAAAGGGGTGGCGGGCGATCACTTAATACACTGGAGAACCCTGATGTCGCTAACTCTAGAATATACCTATTCTGTCTCTATTTCTAGTTCTGGAACGTGCGATAACATCCACAACCTCTAGAGATGCTTTCCTGCCAATACAAGCGTCAATTGGTTGTTAGACCGCCTAACTGCGCCCATACTATTTAACCAACTGATTTAGGATAATAATTCTTACAAGCTTCTAAAGTCTAGGCCTGGAAACAAACATATAAGTCTACCGTCATAATAAACTAAGAACTAAAAGAGTTCCTATAGCATTCATAACGCGAATCACATTTAACCTGCTCCCTTTTATCGAGGGGTCTTGCAGTACGATCTGTATAGGTCTTCTAGCAGCTAACCAGAATTTATGTAACTGTAATCCATATTAGCATCTACTCGTAACATATCTGATGTTTATATATGTATATCAAAACAGCTAATTACAACTTATCGAATTCCAATATAATGGTAACAACCGTCTGCAGCATCTGAGATAATTATTTCTATTTGAGAACATAAGTCGTAACATTGTACGACTAGGATACTTGCCGAGAGTTAAGTCTTACATACCTCGTTCATCATTTTCTGACTAACTGATGAGTAACAGCTCGTATTCAACTGTCCTTCTCAACTGTAATCACATTTATAGAATAATAGGGCCAACTTTGTTACTGAATTCGAAGAAAACAATAACTTATATGAATATATACTGACTATACTTCAACTTATCGAAAGACGATCGAAAACTCATAATTTCTCGGGAATCTAGAAGGGAGAAATACTTACTTTAAGCTTGGGATCGTATTGACACTAGTTTGGAGTAATTCAACCAACTTTGGCTCGGCGGGAAGACGATTCTCCGGGCAAATTTCACGAAACTAACTTCGTAGAAATGCTCCCTGCAGTCTTATACTTCGATACCCGAAGTTAATTTGAATTTGTACGGCGTTTAGCGGCGTAATCGGATGAAAA
This sequence comes from Datura stramonium, assembly GCA_018107945.1. Classification (NCBI taxonomy): domain Eukaryota; kingdom Viridiplantae; phylum Streptophyta; class Magnoliopsida; order Solanales; family Solanaceae; genus Datura; species Datura stramonium. Next base: position 22,230 of record JACEIK010008735.1, on the reverse strand, counting down.
TTATAATTCTCCTTCGTCTCTCACTCTTTTGGTCGTGATATATATGAAAATTAACATGAATTCTAAGGGTGAGGCCTATATATACTTGAAGTAGGATACAAGGCAACGTGACACGATGGACAACACGCCATTTTTGCTCCGTGCCACATTGGCTAACGCGCTGATTCTGCTCTGTGCCACTTTGCTCCTCTGGGCAGCTTGGTTCGGCCTCCTCTCGCAAAATCCCAACTTGTCACTCATTTGGCCTTTCCCCAGACCCTTTTCTCGTATGTATGGCACTATAAAACACTTAACCAACATACAAATAGGCCGATTAAACATTAGAAACTTACGGGGTGTAACATCCTCCTCCCCCCTTAAGACCATTCGTCCTCGAATGTTAATTTCTATTTGCAAGAACCTTAACCCTGCAATTACTCATTCTGTAAAAATTTCGGCAGAGTCTCCCCTGTAATATGGACTACCCAAAAACCCTGAAATGCAGAAAAGTCCAATACAGGTACTCCGTACAATACTATGGCATTCATTTCACAATAGACTGAAGTCAACTACTCCACGTATACTTTGTATATACTATAACTTATGAAATAACAACAATGTTGACTTGATTTATGATTATTACGTGTGTAGACTTTTGCTTATTCATGTTTAGTTTATCTTTTTTTTGCTAATTTATGTTCTTTACTCGCTAAGTTCATGCCATGTGTCAATTTGGAGCCCTTCGTGGTTCTAGGTTCCATGTCTCGGTTTGGGCTCTCAACTTGGGTCGTGAGATTTGCCTAACCAATTCAACGAATGATGGTGCTATTGAATAGAATGGTGTAGAGTCTTCTTTGTTATTAGAAGTTAAAGCTAGGAAAGACAAGGATCCTATATTGGTCAAGTTGAAGGAAGCGGTTGGAAATCAGAAAGTAGAGGTTTTCTCCTAATGGGGAGATGGTATACTCCGAATAAGGGCCGACTATGTGCTCCAAAGGTCGAAAACTTGAGAGAGCACATGTTGAGAGAGGCTCACAACTCTCAATAGTCTATCTATCCAGGTGCCACCAATATGTACCATGATCTATGTTAAGTCTATTAGTGGAATGGCAGAAGAAGGACATTGCAGAGTTTGTGACTAAGTGTCTGAATGGCTAGCAGGTGAAGGTTGGGCATTAGAGGCCTGGAGGTATGAGATTGGATATCATTATTCCTACTTTTAAGAGGGAGGAGATAAATATACACTTCATTATAGGGCGGCCACGCACATGCCGACAACATGATTCCATATGGGTGATTATAGACTTGATGACCAAGCCTGCATATTTATTATCTTGGATGACTATATACCGGATGATCAAGTATGCATATCTATTATCAGTCAAGACTATGAACAACCGAGGATTATTCTAGACTCTACATTCAGGAGTTAGTCCGATTTTATGGAGTTTGATTGTCTATCATCTCAGATAGGGGTATTCAGTTCACTTCTCATTTTTGGAAGTTGTTTTAGAAGGGTCTTGGTGCTAAGGTCAAGCTTGGCACAACTTTTCAGCCACAGACAAATGGTTAGGCTGGATGGATCATGCAGAATCTTGAATACATGTTGAGACTTTTGTGATTGATTTCAAAGGTATTTTGGATGACCATTTGTCTCTCTTTGAGTTTTCTTATAACAACAACTGCCACGCTAGCATCCAGATGGCTCTATTTGAGGCTCTTTATGGGCAAAGATATAGGTCATTTATTAGATGGTTCGAGGTAGGTGAGCCTATGTTGATACGACCCAAATCATATCATGAGGCTATGGAGAAAGTCTATCTTATCTAAGGGAGGCTGAAGACAGCCCATAGTCGTTAGAAATTATATGTGGATATTAGGAGGAGAGAGCTTGAGTTTTCCATTAATGATTGGGTATTTCTGAAGGTGTCACCTACGAAAGGGGTGATGAGGATTGGCATGAAGGGGAAGCTTATTCCCCGGTATATTGGTCCATATAGAATTCTGAGGCATGTTTTCAATGTGGCTTAAGAGTTGGAGTTGTCGGCGGAGTTAGCTTTGGTGCATCCAGTTTTCCATGTGTCCTTGCTGAAAAAGTGCATTGGTGTTCCAAATCTAGTTGTTTTGATAGAGAGCATTGTTGTGAAGGAAAACCTTACCTATGAGGAGGTTCCATTTGAGATCCTTCATTGTCATGTTTGCAAGATGTGGAACAAGAAAGTAGCTTAGGTGATGGTTTTATGGAGAAATCTACTAGCTGAGGGAACTATGGGAACCCAAAGTAAATATAATGGCTAGATACCCACATGTTTCCCTTCTAGTTCAGTTTCAGCTTGAGGTACTAGTTTTCTCCTTCGTATATTAATTAGTTTCACGTCTCTCAATTACTCTCATGTTTTAGCATATATTTACGTTTCATGAATTCACTTCAGTTATATATTTCCATTAGGAGTAAGTCACTTTATCAACACTCAGTGTATAGAATTTAGTGTTTGGACTGCAGCTCTTTCCTTTCTTTTTAGGTTAGTTATTCTTCATTCAAGGATGAATTTTCTCAAGGAGAGATAATCTAACACCTCAAAAGTCCCTAAGATCGGATCCGAGACTTGAAGTAGAGAACCAGTAGGAGGTAGCACCAAGCCACAATATGACCCTTGGGACTCATTCGATGAACATATGGGTCATTGGTCGACCCATCTCTTAGACGTTAAGAATTTGTTATAATTTGCATAGAACCAATGACTGAAGGGGCGACCTGTTGGTTCTTAGGATGGGTCATTTATTATGGTCATTGTATTAGGTTCAAATAATTGTTTAGACAAGGTCCAAGAATCAAATAAGGAAGGGACAGCTCGTTGGCTGAACCAATGGCTCATCCTCTAGATCGTAGGTTCCTTCTAACATCTTTTTAAATACGATTTCCTAAGGGTATTCTGATAACTTTCTATGCTTTTAGCACCTAAGTGAGGTTGTTTTGGGTTACTTAGGGGGTTTATTATGGGGTTTTACTTATCCTAAACCCTCACTCTCTTCAAACACATTAAGTTGGAAATCATCTCTCAAGGAAAAGCTAGGGTTCTTCATCTTCTTCATTTAAAATTCTCCAAATCAAGTCAAGGAACTCTGCAATCTAGTTATGTAGTGTCATGACTGGAGGATTTTTTTCCACCCTCATGCCCAATTAAAACTCAATTTGATGAATTCAAGTCTCCAATCTTCAACATGTTATGGTCTCCGAAAATTTTGCTACTGCGGTTTGGACCCCTTTTTCTACTGCTATGGGTTTCAAACACCACAACAGGCCTCTCAGGTCCCTTCTTATGCATTGGTGGGCTTAGAAACCTTGTACTGACCCCCAAAATACTCTACTCAGATCCCTCCCGATCTTTATTTGTTGGAACCTATGGAAGAACAGGTGCGCTACTAAGTATGGTCCCAAATAGTCTAACTTGCTGAGGGTGAAGTATGGTATTATTAGTGATGTTTACAAACTCTTGAGGATTACTTTTCCTTACATTCACTGGCCTTCAAATTGGGGCGAACTTTGTGCTAGAGTGGAGTCATGTACACGAGATTAAAGTCACTAGAGTTCAGTGGTCTAGGCCGGCACCTAGACTAGTGAAACTCAATATGGATGGTAGTGCTCTTTGCAACCCGGGAAGGATCGGGGCAGGTGGTATTCTCAGGGATTGCTTCAGGGACATTATCCATACTTTTTCTTCACCCCTTGGGGAGGGGACCAACAATTAAGTGGAGTTGGAAGCAGCCTGTATTGGTCTCACCTGGTGTCTGCATAATGGCCACTTAGGCGTTATTCTTGAGGTTGATTTAGAGCTCCTAGTTGGTTGGATTAGGGGAAATTTTTCTCCTCCTTTGCATCTCCACCACACCTTTATCAAACTTCAGGACACTATCAGACAGCTTCACACTTTCTCGTGTCACCACATCTTCAGAGAGGGCAATGCCATTGCTGATGCATTGTCCAAACATAGCCACACTATTATTGTTGCTTCTTAATTCTCCAGCTTTCAGGACCTACCGGTGCATATTAGAGGAATTTTTACGGTGGATAAGATGGTCCTTCCTAGTTTCAGAAGGAGGAAGACCAAGAGGATCAAAGAGCCACCTTGATCATATTTAGTGCCTGAGCAGTACACAGTGTTGGGGCTCACATCACACTAGTTCAGGGGTGAACTCATGTACTTTTTGTTGTTACTTTCCCTTTATTTGCTTTGGCCTTAGTGAAGAAAGGCCCTATAGGGCATAGGATTTTTTTCTTTGTATTTCTATGTAAAGGGAGAGTCTCCCTCGTTTACTGCTTTCCTAGATTTTTTGTATTAGAGAGGATTCCTCTCTTCTTTGGTGCATACTCTCTAGGTTTCCATTTCTAGTAACGGGGATGGGTTTGTTAACCTTAGTAGGATGGCTGACTTATGAACCACCTTAGGATCGGAGGTAAGGTTTATGTCCCCCTCCTTGTACATAATTTTTTTTGTTGTTTATTTATGTTAAGTCCTGGGGGTGTTGCTCAATCCCTGACCGCCACGAGGGATACTGACCCTTAGGTTAGGTTATTTACCAAAAAAAGTCTCCAATCATAATTTTATGAATTTCTAGGGTTAGACCCAATTTTGATGAATATTCTCATGATCTTCTATGAATTCATTTCTCTTATGATTCAAGCCATGATTTATGATTATAATTGCATNTGAATGCTTACTTAAGTGGATATTATTGGGAATCATTGGCTATGAATTCATTTCTCTTATGATTCAAGCCATGATTTATGATTATAATTGCATGATTTCTATTAAAAGCTCTTATGATTGTATATCTTTATTTTAAGATGAATTACTCAATTATGCATGAATTTCATAAACCTCAAGCTTATGAATCATGGTCTATCTTTGGTATTATTTTCATGGTTAGTTCACGTATGTTAAAATATTTATGAATTTCATGATCTAAACTAGCCCATGAAAAACTGATAATGTCCGAAATATATTCCTTAATTCAAAGATTATACACGACCGAAGTATCAAGACAAGTAACCCGACGAGTGCTGGGGTCGAATCCCACGAGGACCAGGAATGATAATTTCAAGTGTCGATTGAGACATTGATGTTAGTTTGCACCACATAGATTTAATATAAGAACAAATAAAATCGGGGGAGTTGAAATCTTCAAAGAATTGTAATGGTTGATTTAGTGAAGTAAAATAGCAAGATCAACTAAGTTGTCAACAAGGGTGTGAAATACTAGAGATGCGGTGTAGATGAAATACTAACTAGATGGGGACGTGCCAGGTCATCTTATGAGTTCAATAAATGTAGATAACCTCGGGAAGTGTGTAATCTCAGCTTCTCAGCCTATTGACTACCTCTAGCTAGAGTTTTATTAAGACTCTTACCACTACCTAGGTCAACCCGATTTGATTTGGATTAGCAACTGCACTATTCCTAGTTATTAGTTGCCAATAAGGAATAAGAAAGCAATTTTAACTATTTATAGCTTAATTTTACTATCTCTTATCCATGCCCACTGCTAGATTCCCTTCCAATACTTAATTATTATCTCTCAAGCAATAATCAAGCAAGAATAAATAGACCCATATCATAATCAATGTATCTTCATTAATGACTAAAGAGAATCTAATAGATTTACACTTAATTGAACAACATGAAGATGACTCTATCAATACCCAATCCAATTAAGTATTCATCATCACATACCTCTAGTTAATGAATTTAGCTACTCATAGTTAAGAAATTCTAAAACACATACATCAACAGCATCATTGAATTTAATAGCAAGAGTAGATAAATCAACTTCACAAATAATCTTCAACAATAGCTGAAACTTTCTAGTACAAAATGAAATAGAATAGAGTACTTTCTAAAATTTTCACTCAAAATCTCCCTCTTTTAGCTAAGAGAACGTTCTTCATCTAAAAGGAGAAAAGATGATGTGATGTAAGCTTTTCTTCTTTCTTCAAATTCTCTATTTCTATCCTTCTCTCTCCATATCCTCAGTACAAAGTACTTTCTCTCTATTTATACCCTGAAAAGTAGGGCACTTTTCATCTCATTTTCAGTGTTGGACGCTTATACCCTTATGAGCATCATTCTGGAATCGGCGGAAGAACCGGCGGTTCGCCGGTCACAATCCGTGAACCGTCGGGTGTCTTTTCTATATCTTCACTAAATTCCAGTGAACAAAGAAAGAAGATCTTTTGTCTCATGGTAGCCTGCTTCAGTCCCCTTACGAAACTTTTGTTATTGGGTTAGCCATACACTTCACATGTTTCTAGTGATTCACATGGCATCATCAAATAATACAAGTCTTGGACGACGGTTCACCTAGTGTTTCACTGATTCGAATCCGTGAACCCTCAGGTCTTCAAGCCATTTTCTATAACTTTTGAGTATCATTCGGCGATTGGACCGGTGACTCGCCACTGGAAAGTCGCGAATCGCCAGTGGAATTACTCCTCTGAGGCAGTGATATTCGGCCCTTGGCCGGCATTTCACCGGTTTATGTCTGCGAGTTACCGATTCACCCTCACTTCCTTCTTTTTGCTCCATTTTGCTCTTTTCTTCACTTTTAGCCATATCCATACAACAAAATCAAAAAGGGCATAAAATCCAAATAATCAACTCAAGAATGAAACAAAAACTCAAGTTTTAGAGCCTAATGAGTTGGTAAATTACCAACTCTTCAAAAACCAAGTATGTTTCACAACTATGATATGAGCAATATGTATGTTTTGGGAGTATAATTTAACATCGAATGGATAAGGGTTCTAGACAAATAAGTCCCATAACTATGTGTCACCATAGGATGAGGGGTCCTCACGAGTTGAGAGTGTCTTCCTTGCCCTTAGTGTAAGGATTCCTCCCCATTTGAGAGTTTCGTCCTGATGCAGCTAGGCCCATGAGTGATGACATGCTTTCATTTTTCATGCCATTGGAATGGTCTGGACATACCTCCTAGCTAAGGTTACAATCTGTCTCCATGTATGCTCACTTGGAGTACGTTAGTTTTATGAATCTCCCACAGTTCCATGATTTTCTACACATTTTCATGTTCCCTCTTCACGATATTATGGCTTATGATATGTCATATGTCATATCAACTTATGATATGTCATAAGCCATATGTCACGACATTATGTCTTATGGTTTGTCACGCCCCGCCTTGGGGGGTATGACTAACACCTGGTGCCCTAGTAGGACCTGGACTGCTAACTGGTGAGCCTAAGCACATTTGGTGCCTGGCTAGCTCTATCTCAAATTTCTGGAAACAACGGGCTATATAACGGCTGTAAATACAGCATCTGGCCGACTGGGCCTATAGCCACCTGCATATAATTTCAGCTAACCAGAAACATACTTATAAAGGGGAACCTATGCGGGCCGACAAGGCCACCATGCTGTCT
>JACEIK010008734.1:39242-59733 GCA_018107945.1 Datura stramonium | reverse complement strand
TTCCCCCGGGCCTTTTTCTAGCATGTATGACATTCTAAAACTCTTAACCAACATGCGAATAGGCCATCTACATGTCAAGAATTTACGGGGTGTAACAATAACCTTGCTAGGGGGATGGACGATACCATGATATTGATATTAAGCTGAAGGGACAATCGGACCAGGGATAACTCACGAGGGAGGTCTTAATAATATAATAGTATTAACCTACGTTGGTGCGTAGTTCTGGGGCATAGGGTGATCTACCCTTAACCCGGTGCTAGACTCGTCTCCCAAAAACATGCAATGCTCTACATCATATATAACGAAGCTCAACATCGTCTATTAACGAAGCTCAACATGAAATCATGCATAGCTCAACATCATATGAAACGAAGCTCAACATTGTCTATTGACAAAGCTCATAATGAAATCATACATAGACTCGACATCATATGAAAATGAAGCTCAACATTGTCCTTTGACAAAGCTGATAATGAAATCATGCATAGACTCGACATCATATGAAAATGAAGCTCAACATATTCCTTTGACAAATCTCATAATGAAATACATATCAATTATGAATTGATGCATATGGGAAGCTTTATGTCAAAACATACCACAAGCTCAATCATAGGTGGGAGAATCTACTCCAAATCATGTGGTAAGCTACATGTGGAAGTATTTAACTCAACATACCACAAGCTAGAATTTATGAAAGATTGGGAAACTTCACTTCAAATAATATGGTAAGCTTATATGGGGAAAATCATCACTTTAAATCAACCTGTGGGCATTGCCCAAAACCTTATCATACTAGGATCTACTCATTTCATTTGAAAACAACATCATAATCATGGTTAGCTTTAGAAACATGTTTTTCATCATCAAACCTCATCATCATTATACATTCATCATAATTCTCTTCTTTTATGAATTTTTCACCCATGGGAATTTAATATCATAGCTTAGAAAACATAGCTTGTATTGAAAACAATTCCGAATATGCCCAAGCTTCACAATTCATCAATATAAATGTAATCTAATCATACTCATGTATAGAAATTATAGAATTATTCAATTGGGTAAAAATCCCATACTTTTTCATAGGCAATTCATCATGTTATGATAGAAATTAGGCATGGGTGTGGAAGGAGACACCCACTCATAGCTTCACATACCTGGAAATGGTTAATTCTAACACCCTATAATTGCCCAAGCTGAGATTCCAATGGAAACCTTGAGATTTTTCCTTAAATCTCCACTTCAAACCTTCAAACTTGCATGTATGGGAATAATGACATAGAATAGGTTTTCCCTGCTAAAAACCCACTAAAACAAGCCTTAAATAACGTAGTATAGACCCCTAGGATTTAGGAATTATGGAAAAGCCCTTACTAAAATCGCTGAAAATAACTGCCAGGGGGTTCCAACAAGGGGCATTAAAACTCATCATGAAGGTCCACGACTCATCACGTCGTCCGTCAAGTACACTGGATAATAGATCTCTTAGGGCTCGTAACGGGTGACTTAACGATTCGTTCCTCGGGACCATGACTCATGGTCACCTCCCGTCATGTACAATGCCTTAGCATCAAATAAAATTCATTATGCTTGATCACTATGCACCTCACGAGTAGATGGGAATGAGCACGACTCGTGGGGTACTTTCCGTTATATACACTGGTCGACCCTTCCATTTATTTCTCAACTTCACCCCACGACTAACTTGACGACTCGTGGCGGCTGACCACGAGTCATTCCCTCGCCCGTGGGGACCTGTAACTTTTATTTCATCCAGGCCTTCTAACGAGTCACCTGACGACTCGTGGGGTCTCCTCATCCTACAACTGAAGCACCATTTTCCAGTTTTTCCCCGTTTCAACTTTCGGGTCTGATCTTTGAATTCTCGGAATATAATAGAGAATATCTCCCTTAGTCTATGATATCAATTACAGCTTCAGTTCTCAATGTATGTACAATACATGACCCTTATGCATAAATTTGATTATACTTTAGTAAATGTTTTCAAATAAAAGCTTCATGTCATCATATATATCTCAGACAGGGTTATTTTATTTCAGTGACGTACTCAGTTTACTTCCTTCCTGTATACTTGCATGTTTTAGTTTCTTTATGTTTTCCGCATACTCAGTACATTTCAAGTACTGACCGCATACTTTATGTGCTATATTGTTTCATGATATAGATTCAGGTTTCCAGACTCAGCCACACAGTTAGATACGCTCCATTTCTATCTCAGTTAATTGTGGTGAGTCCTCATCTCTTGAGGATGAGATCTATGTTTTTTCCTATTTTAGAATATTTCAATTCTCAGACTTTAAGAGTTAACTGGGGACTTTTCCCTGCAACTCATCAGTGTAATAGAGGCTTTCAAACTTGTATAAACAAATTTAGTTTTTTTTCGTATCAGAGTTTTATTTTGATTATTTTCTTATGGATTATGGTTGGACTCTTTTAGTTAGATTTTGCTCAGTTATGATTTTGTTAGTTGTTGTCTTGCTAATGTTATGCTATGATCATGCCATGGGTCGACTTGGAGCCTCTCGAGGTTTCTACCCCGTGTCTCAATTAGGGCCTATGTTCGCGTCATGACAAGTCTTCCTTATGGGTATATTGTGCGCCATACTTATAATCAGGAGGGTACAGGGCATTTCGGAGTTGTTTCACTTTGTTTATTAATAGATCATGTTATGTTATAGAATAAAGATATGAGTGATATTTGAAATCTAAATCGTGCTTATGTTTTAGAATTCACCTTTAATAAGGCAGATGGCTACAAGATTTATTGGTATTGATATTGGAAAGTGTTCCAATCGTGCTCCTATCTATCAGAGAATTAAATTAGAAGCTCAAATCAAGTTTCCTACTCCCCGTACCATAGTTCTTTCAAGTTTTGGTCGGAGCCACTGTGGAAAAGGGATTCAGCACCTTCTGTCATCCCAGTTCTGGTAGAGCTCGGAGGATATAGAGTTGTTCATCCTTCAGCACCCTCTATACCTTCAGGTGTATGAAAGGTATGAAATTTTGAGAAAGTATTTTTGATGTTAACTCGAGTGGTGGTGATGGAAATCAGTTGGAATTAATGACATAGTCCAAGGAAACACTTTTGAGAGTTCTAGGTCCCGTGAGTTTTGAGCATAAATACCCTAAGCCTCTATGGATCAGTAATTTCCATGGGAACTTCGATAGGTTTGAGCTGATTAGTTTTTGCAGCTAAAACAGGGAAGCATAAGTGTTCATGAATATAATCTCAGGTTTAGTTCTTTGGCGCAATATATTCCAGATTAGGTGTGGAATATGAGGGATAAGGTCCATCAATTTGGGATCCTATCCAGTTCGAGAATGTTTAGAGGTAGCTAGCCTAACAGGTTTGACTATTTCTTGGATGCAAGTATTTTCTCAGAATATAGAGGATCAGATTCACCGTCTCCTAAGTACCGATAGAGAAGTATAATAGAGTAAAGAGACCAGGTAAATATGATTATTTAATGCCCCTTGTAGTGTTTTAAGGTCCCGGGTGGCCAGGCATTCAGTTTCTCCTAAGAGATTTAGTCCCTTCTTTATCCCTAGAGCAGACTTCAGTTTCTTTTAGCCCTTGTTTTCAAGATCGGTAGTGACAGGCGGTGGTGAAAACAAAGGTAAAAGAGCAACTTCGATTTGACATTGATTCTATATCTTAAGTGTTTAAGTTGTGATTTTTTCTTTTTCTTGTGATATTTCCTAAAGTATGAACGAAAAAGTTGTATTGGAGTTAACCATCAATCTTGTGGCAGTGTATAAATTTGCTGATGGTTAGAAAAGTTTCCGATTGTATGGTACTAAAGTATGCCTATCTCACATCAGCCAAATAGATGGGGTGGAATTAGTACGGATTGTATGAAGCGACAACATAAAAGGATGTGTTTACGAATATATGGAATATACGTTTATGACACAAGGAAATAAAAAGTTAAAGGTACTATGGCTAAGTTACGTTATCCAAGTATAACCCTCATTTAAGGACGAATGATTTTAAGGGGGGGGGAGGATGTTACACCTTGGAAATTTTTTAATGATTATTTGATATTTTTATGTCTTATTAAGGGAGGTACTGGTTGTATATTTTTCATTGGTGAGGAGGGAAATATGTACACAGGGAAGAGCAAAAAGTATGCAAAATTCATATGTAAGGGTCCATTTTTAACTATCATATTCTCCCAATCTATAATGAGTTAGGAGCCCTATAACCTATCAGATTAAAGGTCTCTGAGTCTAGTTTTCAAAGTATCAAGCCTCTCATCAATCGGATTTCAGAGTATAAAGTTATAGTCCTTTCACTGGGGCACTGCTGAGCAGTAATTTGGCCCCGCCAACTTAAGTTAATCCACCGCCCCAATTAGATATATATCAAATGTTTGGCCTACAATTCATTTTTCAAATTTTCCATAATTTACCATCTTATTTATTCTCCATACTTACTCTATTTTCCAGCATCAAAGTTCAAGAAAAACCTCAAGAAAACTTTACTAAAAATTGGAACAAGTACTAGCAACTTGATTGAGAAGGCAAGGAGAGCTTGGTGTGTTGTTATTGTGTTATTGCTGCATTTTGGAGGCAGTAATAAGTTGGGAATACACTCTCTTTTTGTAGGAGCTGGATACAAGTAAAATAGTGAGAATTTTACTACTCAACGTGCTTGAATTCATGAGTAAAAAACTGGAATTGGAGGTTAAGTTGGAAGTGTGGATGTAAGTTGTTTTTGTTGCATTTTGGACAGTGTTTAGTGGTGCTCTTTGCTGCATTTTGGAATAGTATCAAACTTCATGTATACTCCTTTATCACATGAGTTTAATGCAAAAAAATATGTAAGGGTTCAACCTCCTTGAACTTGCAAAAAAACACAAGTTAAAACTAGATATTGAAGCTAAGTTGTTGCGTTATTTTCATGTTATATTATTGTGTTGTGGCTGCTCGTTTTTGATAGTTGCTGCAGCTGTGTTTTACTGGGAATATACTCTATGAATAGGGAAGTTTTCCTTAAGAAAGAGTAAGTGATTTTCCTCTCTTGAATCCTCTAAAAAGTCTATGGAATTAAATCTAAAGTTGGCAAGTTGTGGTGTTGTTTTGTATATGTTGTGATGTGAAGTTGCTACTCAGCTGTATATGTGCTGAAGTTATACTCCATTTTTGTGAAGGTTAAACACCAAGAAAGGTGAGTAAAAATCCTCTTGAAAGTTCTTTGAATTCATGACATATAAGGTGTGTAAACGTGCTAACTGACGTCGGGTATTATCGTTTGTATGTTGCACGTTTTTACATTGTTTCTTGGATGGAAATCGTTACATGAAACAGAATCTATATTGTGGTATTAATATATGTATGTTGAAGGTATTTAAAGTTGACAATTGTAGAAAAAATCGACTAGAAAGGGATTATTGAGATAAGGTATGTAAGGCGCTCTTTGTCTGTTGATTTACAAGAATGAATTCGTGTCGAAGATGAATCCAACATTCTCCTGTACTTAAAATTATATAGTAGCATATTATGGTTATGCCCAAGTGTTATAACTATACAAGTCTTTGAATATGTGTGTCTAAGTGTTGTTTGAAATCTTTATGTGACGTTTGCGCATATGTGCAAGCTATGAATTACAAAAGAGGCTTATTTAGGCCACAAATCCAAAATTCATTGCTTTTTTGCCATTTTTGTTGATTGACTTTACATGAGCTCGGTCGACTCCATATTTGGAAATAGTCAGGTCTTTAGATTATACCACCTACGCGGTAATGTTGAGTGGGTAGATATAATTTAGATATGAGATTTATGATCTTATCACTGATGCGGTTATGTCAGGTGGGCAGTTTTCCCTTCATATATGAGTCTTGTGACCTTACCACCGATGCGGTTATGTCAGGTGGGCAATTATCCCTTCTGATGTAAGACTATGACTTTACCACCGGTGCAGTTATGTTAGGCAGGCAGTTTTCCTTCAGTTATGAGACTTATTACCTTACCACTGACGCGATTATGTCAGGTGGACAGATGTCCTTTTAGTTATGATACCTCTAAGATAACATCTTGGCATGGCAATTTTGATTATCATGGCTAGGTCATTGTTTTGTGAAATGCCTCATGAATAAGTGTCGACGGGCTTAGTGAGAACATAAATTCCTTGAGCTAAAATTTTGTTTTTATATTGCCTAGAAGTGGATTAGCAAGGAATTAGTGTTGCTTGAGAAGGATCGGCCTCAGATGTCGAGTGACAGCATGACCGATAGAGGGTTGTGCGCACAGACGCATGTCGACAGGGAGTCGCGCACGCACTGGCGCATGGAGCGGCGTGGCGTGTAGGCAGGCCAGCACAAGGAGCAGTGCGATGCAGGGAGCGGTGCGCTGCACACTCCCTCCACCGCCTCCCTATATATAGTTATGTAATTGGTTCACTTTTAACTATTTCCCAGCAGAGAGCTTGACTAGGGCGATAATTTTACTTTGTTTTTCAACAAATTGAAGGCAAATTAAGTTATCAAATCACGTCTAATCGCAAATTCCTCCTAGGTAATGATTCCTGGGCCTACAAAGAGCGTATATACAATGTTTAATATTTGAATTTGGCCCGGTTTGATAGATACCTAGCAGGTAAAAGTCATAGAAACCACCTCTAACTATGTCTAGCGCTTCTATAAGTGATAGTAAGTATTTCTACCTTTCTAATCTATACGAATTTGTAAGATTTTTCTGAATTGAACTTGTTTTAAATTTTTGTCATTGTGTATTGTGGGTTATGATTGATAGCCTAATTATTGAGTTATAATAGTTTTTTCCCTTGGCGTAAAATCTAGAATACGGAGGGATTACGAGTTCTTGATTGAAGCAGGATTGATTGAGCAAAATTTGGCAATTGCGATATGTTAAGGCTAAACTTTTTCAGCAAGTTATTCTAGTCATATAGTTGATACTACTTGTACCTTTGTATTAGCTTATGATTATATATGTTTTGGTTAGCTTCTACGAGACGAATTGAGTTTTTAACATAGTATCCCTTGTCGGGAAAGATTATATTCAGTTTTGACTATCGCTAGAACTACATAGAGATTCCCTATTCGTTTATTTACCATGTAAAGAGACTAGTAGTGTTTTGCTTCCGTACTGAGGCCATATAGGCTTGTGGTTAGATATTGGTCATACCTTGTTAAATTGGGTAGCATAGGGTGAAGCTTGACGGTATAACTTTTTGTTTGACGCCTATATATGTAGTAAAGCTTGCCTACCAGCCGTTGGCATCCCTTGACACCTACAATACTAGAATCTTGATAGAGTGGCCTTAGATTTGAGTCAATGTCACCAGGGTTGCTAATGAATTGAGTGGTAGCTCACTAGGTGAACTACCTACTGTCAGTGACCGTATAGCTTCTTTCGACTTACAGTTGATCGTATTGGCCGCTCAGGAAACCACCCTAGTTGTTAGAAGTCTAACTGACTATGTGATATCCTAGGTATAGATCTTATTAGTCATTATACATGGAGCTAATGCCTCTGGCTATTTGTACAGATGCCCACGTACATGTTTCCTAGAAGGGCTAAGTTTAGGAATACCCGCCTACGGGGCTATGAGTTGCTTGTATGAGCTATATGCTATCTGGACAGACCAGATTAATGCCTTTGGAACTTGAACCTTAGCGTTATAGTTTTATCTTTGGGTTAATAATTGCTGTGGATGCCTGAGTTGGAATTACTGACCCTCAAAGGAGCCCAGATGGCTCAGGCACAATTATAGGAGCACAGACGGCTCATATACAGTTACAGGAGCCCAGACGACTCATATACAGTTACAGGAGCCCAGATGGCTCAGATACGATTACAGGAACCCAGATGGTTTAAATACAATTACTGGAGCCTAGATGGCTCAAACATAGTCACAGGAGCCCAGAAGGCTCAGATACAGTCTTAGAGGTTGAGTATCCCTTAGCTATAGCTTGCCGTGATGCTACAATGAAACATATAGGAGTATATAGATTGCTTGCACTTGCCGGTGCTTATGGGGGCTTAGGTAGGTTTTTCTATGTTGTTTGTATCTTCAAGGCTTGCGGTGGCCAGGTTAGGTTCTTATTTATATTTTTGCCTGCTAGATACAGTTTGTGGTTGTGAGGTCATACAGGTTAACTTCTGGCCCTTATTGTTGATTACTTTTAGTTCTTTATCATCTTTTATTCAGTCGTTATTTTCTACCTCTCATANATACAGTTTGTGGTTGTGAGGTCATACAGGTTAACTTCTGGCCCTTATTGTTGATTACTTTTAGTTCTTTATCATCTTTTATTCAGTTGTTATTTTCTACCTCTCATATTCGGTACATATTGTACTGACACCCACACATGGGGTGCTGCATACTTGCCTGCAGGTTTAGATAGACAGGTTTGTAGCCCTAGTCAGGAGGGTGTTCATACCTTGCAAAGGGTAGAAACCATGAAAGGCATGATCACACATGAAAAAGGGCCATTTGGGCCAGGGACAAACATGAAAGGGGTCCCAACATACCTATGGTGGCACGTTGTTCATGAGATATGGGGCTTAACTTTAGCCCCGAACCTACTCGGCGTTCGATACTAATCCCAAAACATATATAGTGCTCATAATAATACATACATGAGTTCATGGGCTAGTTAAATCATGATAATCGTAAAACATGCTTGAACATATAAGAACTAGCCATGACATGAGGCCCGTGAGTCGGCCAAAAACATAATTGATTACTAGTAAAATTCATACATACTTGTAGATCATGCTTATAACTTGAATTTCATAAGATCATAATAAATAACATAATAAATTCATAATTTAAATCATAATTCATGTTGGGCTTGTCAAGAACATCAATGGAACAATGGATCATAAATCGATTCATCATGGGGCATGCATAATTAAGCGTAATTGGTTAAAAATCAAAATCAACACTATTATAATCAATTTAAAATTCAAAAGATGATCAAAATCGGTAGATTATGATAAGATTTCAAAATCACAATACCCATAATTCAATCATTAGATTTTATGTAAATCAAATACAAAACCCTATGAGTTTTTAATAAATTTTGAGTAAAATCATAGAGTAGTAGCATGGGTGTGGAAGAATTCACCCATTGATCATCTTACATACCTGGGATTATCAAATTCTAGCTCTCCTTAGAAGCCCAAGAATGAAATTGGAAGAATTGGAGTGAAAAGCTTAGAATTTCCCTTAGATCACCTATTAATATCCTTTCATGCATGAATGAGAGTTTAGAATAGATTGTTTTCTTAAAAACCCATCTTTCCCAAGCCAAAACGACGTAGTTTAGGTCCTTATATTGTGGAAAATTCAAAATTACCCTTAATGAACCTACCCTAAAATCTGGCCGGATGGAACCCATGGATGGAACTAACGGGTCGTTGGAACCAACGATGACTCGTCATGTCCCTCGTTGTATGCACTGCTGAAGACCTATTCTCGGAACCATCCAACGGATGGACAGGATGACTAGTCCTTTCAAACAACGGTCCGTTATATCGTTCGTGGTTTGCTCAATGACTTTGTCATCTCACCTTCTAACGGACCATACCACGACTTGTCCCGACTAACAATGAGTCGTTGTTTCCCTTCTGTCAAGTTCAGTGGAAACCCTATCCTCCAACAACGGCCACAACCAACGACTCGTTGTTTCTCCTAATGGGTCGTTGGGAGACCCGTCATAGCCCACATGAATAACCCAACTACTTCCAATGACTACCGACAACAACTCGTTATTTCCCACAATGAGTCATCATGTCACCTGTGGTTTACACTATCACCCAGCCAAATCTTAACCAATGACTCGTTACAACAACTCGTGGTTTGACACCACGAGTCGTACCTTGACCCATCCTGAGATTTTTCCCCATTTTCTGCAGTTTTCAGCTTTTTAATATTGGGCGTATTTATACGACCAAACTCCATATTTTCAACCTGTTGTGAGTCTTAATAAGGAGAATATTGATGTATTCGCGCATGTAGAGTTAATTAAGGTTATTCTTTTTTTTTGTTTCGGATTAATAATTGTGTGGTGACTAATTGCAGGTGGAGAAGAAAGTGGCGAAACTGGAGGAGCAAGCCAAACTCTGAGGGATAATAGGCTAATATCTGGAGGGCGTAAAGAGAAATTTAAAGTTCCACCACCGTGTCACTCTAAGGATGGTCTGCGTCGAACAACGTGCCACATTACATGGGAGGAAGACTAAAATGATGAAAAATGGGAAGGCACAAAACAGTGAACCCTCGTGATGGCTCCGTGGCACGGAGCATGACCTCCACGATGGCCTCTGTGCCACATTAAGGAGATCATTGTTGTACCAGGATTCCAGTGAGGCCTCGCGATGGCTCCGTGGCACGGAGTTTGAGCTCCGCGATGACCTCCGTTCCACGTTGCCAGTTTATTTCGGGAAATTTTCCACTTGTATAAATAGACCACTTAGGCTTTTATTTTGGTTATCTGACATTTTATGCACGAACGTGGGAGGCAGGCAGTTGAGCTGAAGAAAATCCTAGGGTTATTTCTCTTCTCTTTTCTTCCAAATTTCAATTGTTTGTATGATTATTACTTGTTTGAAGATGATTAATCAACAAATGAGTGGCTMAATTACCTCTGTCTGAGGTTGGGGTAAATTGTAGAAGTGTGTAATGCATTAGTAATTCAGCTTAATTCTCTCTCTCAAGAAAGGTTATTCTACTATTCTTGCTTTTAATTGTGTTAATGTTCGGTCATATTTAATGTACAACTTAGAATCCTAATTTTGTTTCTGAGAGGAAAATGTTTAGGGATGTGGAGTAGGGGAATATGTTCTTGTCTTTGTTGTAGATTAAAGGTAAGATTCGCGTGCAGGATAGAAATATACATGTAACGTCATATTCGGTTACATAGGAAAACTATTGTGATTCGTTAGAAGATGGGCTCTTGCTTCATAGAAGTGTGTTGTGTAAGGCTCATCATTTTATAGTTGGCTAGAGGTTCGAAAGACCCGAGCCATAGGTCAGCCATCCCTGACCATCAACCTAAGAGAAGGGTTAGCTGAAATATAATACACATTACACATACCTGCATGTTTTGCCTTAACCTTAGATTACTCGTGCTATTGGTTAAATCACATTTTTTCATTTCAACTAGCGTTACATTAACTATTAATCTTTAACAAATTCTCATTCGGTGTTCTCCATATACTTGTATAAAGACGTTGTGACTACTTAAGTAAGAAATTTATTGCCACGCTACAGTCCTTATGGGTTCGACATCCGTCTTGAAAAAAAGCCACTATATTACTTGTACGACCACGTGCAGTTGCGTGCATTGTGGTGCACAAGTTTTTGGCGCCGTTTCCGGGGACTGGTGTAATTGGTGAATTAAATTTTTTAGTGTTATTTAACAAGGTCTATACAAGTATTGACAACTTGATCTTAGCTTGTTACTCTTGCAGGTACTAAGTCTTTTCTGAACGCTGGCAAGAGATAAAGAATTGGTGGATCCATTTTTGGGGCCTGAGAGACAGTTTCATTTGCATAGGAGGGAAGCTCTAGAAAGGAAGTTGCAGTTGTTATGGAGGGAAATTCTGGAACAACAATAGCACCCACCAGTGGGATAGGCAGAGTTAGTGCCTGGAGTGATGGCTGCAAGACCGGTACGCAAGGTGGCAATCCCACACGCAAATAATGTGACATCTAGCATCCGCAAGCCGGACCCAGGAGGTAGATTTGAGCTAAAACAGAATATGGTACAGTTATTGCATACTAGCGGACAATTCACAGGTCTCCCTCATGAAGACCCACAACAGCATCTCCAAAATGTTTTGGAGATCAGTGACACATACATACCCGCTGGAGTATCATAGGATTATGTGAGGCTTACATTGTTTCCACTTTCATTGCTGGGGGAAGCTAAGAGGAGGTTAAAGGATGAACTGCCTAATTCTATTACCACATGGGATGATTTGGCAAAGAAGTTCTTAATTAGATTCTTTCCGTCAGGGAAGACAACTAGGATTAGAAGTCAGATTCTAAGCTTCAAGCAGAGAGACGGTGAAAATTTGTATTAGGCATGGGAGAGGTTCAAGTCGATGTTGAGAGATTGTCCTCACCATCATCAGTCAAATAATGTGTTGGTGCATACTTTTATCGAAGGCTTGGAACCTCATACAAAAATTTTGTTAGATTTTGTAGCCAGGGGACAAGCGCTGGAAAAGACATATGAAGAGCTGTATACCTTAATGAACCATATTTCACAAGTTAATCCTTAATGGAATGCTGACACAACCCGAGGGGTGGTAAAGAAAGCGGCAGGGGTCTTAGAGGTAGATGGACTCACAGCTATTGCTGCACAGACAGCCGCATTGCAGAATCAGATCAACACTCATTTTAGTAGCATGAGCTTGGGTCAGTCACAAGCTCCAGTCAATGCAGTCAGCAGGTATGGTGTGAAGTCTGTTGTAGCAGTGAACACTCAGCTGATGTATGTGGTGCCAATCCAGATTCAGTTTATTTTGTTGGCAATGCGCAAAGGAGCAACAATCAGTAGTATGGGAACAATTACAACCCGAATTGGAGGAACCATTAGAATTTTTCCTGGGGTAGCAATAGTCATCTGGGGCAAAGTTCAAATCAGGCTTTGCACAGGAACCAAAAGGGTCATCAGAATTTTCAATCTCAGTTCAGAGGAAATACTACACCGCCTCAGTCTAGCAACATCGAGGAAATGCTGAAGACCATTATATCTAACCAAGCTCAGATGAAAGCTGACCAAGTAAAATTGACAGCTGACATGAAAAACCAGCAGTTAGCCACAAAGGCTTTGGAGTTTCAGTTGGGACAGTTAGTTGGAGCACAAAATACTAGACCTCGAGGTGGATTGCCAAGTGATACAGACACAAATCCCAAGCAGGTGAATGCAGTTACAACTAGAAGTGGACAACAACTGAGGGAGTTGGAACCCGAAAAGCCACCACAGCAAGCTGAAGCAACAGAACAGGCTGAAGAGAATGAGAATGTGAGGGGGAGTGAAAAGGTAGCAGAAAATGAAAGACCACCACCCCCGTTTCCGCAGAGATTGCGAAAGCATAAGGAGGAAGCATGTTTCAAGAAGTTTATGGAAGTGCTGAAGCAGGTGCACATTAATCTTCCTTTGGTATATGTGTTGCCAGGAGTTCCTAAGTATGCAAAGTACATAAAGGATATTGTGGCAAACAAGAGCAGACTGACAGAATATGCTACAGTTGCACTTACTGAAGAGTGCACCTCTTGGATACAGAATAGATTGCCTACAAAGCTCAAAGATCCGAGAAGTTTTACTATCCAGATTACTATTGGGAAGTCAATTCGAGCTCGTGGTTTATGTGATTTGGGAGCAAGTATCAACTTAATTCCTACATCTGTATTTAAGAAGTTGGGGTTGGGTAGTCCCATACCCACTACAGTAATCTTGCAGCTAGCCGATTGTTCATTGGCACGACCAGATGGAATTGCGGAGGATGTGCTAGTGCAAGTGGGCTCCCTTATTTTCACTGTGGATTGCATAATTCTTGACTTTGATCCAAATTCGGAAGTCCCATTTATTTTGCGACGTCCCTTTTTGGCAACTGGGCGAGCTCTGATCGATGTAGCTGTTGGTCAGCTAACCATGAGAGATCATGATAAGGTAGAAGTATTTCACGTCTACAGGGCTATGAAGCTACCTGCCACCTATGAAGAGTTATCAGCCATCACTATTGTGGATCAAGAGTCAACACTGCAGCTTATTGGCCCAAAGGATTTCTTGGAGAGAGCATTGGTGGGAAATGGTCAGTCAAGGGATGGTGCAACATATGAAATGGTGCAAACTCTGAATGAGGCAAAAATGCTCTTTCGGAAGCAAGAGTTTGAGCCTTTGCAGTGGTCCTTAGAACCATCACCAAAGCCATCAATAGAGGAAGCACCCAAATTAGAGCTGAAAACATTGCTGCCACACCTGCAATATGTATTTTTGGGAGAAGATGACACATTGCCGGTCATTCTTTTAGCAGAACTGACAGAGTCACAGGAGCAAGATGCGTTAGTGGTCTTGAGAAGGCGAAAGAGAGCGATGGGATGGCAGATGTCAAACATCAGGGGAATCAGTCTAGCTTTCTGCATGCACAAGATATTGATGGAGGAAGGATCTAAGCCAACTGTACAACATCAAAGGAGGCTGAACCCGGTGATGAAAGATGTAGTCAGGAAGGAAGTGATTAAGTGGCTAGATGCAGAAGTGGTGTATCCGATCTCAGACAGCGAGTGGGTCAGCCCGGTTCAATGTGTCCCACAAAAAGGGGGGGATGACAGTTGTCACTAACAAGAAGAACGAGTTAATTCCTACGTGAACAGTCACAGGTTGGAGGATTTGCATGGATTATAGGAAACTCAATGAGGCCACTCGTAAAGATCACTATCCTATACGATTCATTGATCAAATGTTGGATAGACTGGCAGGGTAGGAGTATTATTGCTTTCTGGATGGTTATTCTGACTATAATCAAATAGCTATATCCCCAAAAGATCATGGGAAGACCACATTCACATGTCCCTATGGGACATATGCTTTCAAACGGATGCCCTTTGGATTATGCAATGCACCAGCCACCTTCTTGCGACGTAGGATGGAAATATTTCATGATATGGTGGAAGACTATGTTGAGGTATTTATGGATGATTTTTCTGTTTTTGGTAACTTGTGTGCTATGTGTTTGCAGAATTTAGACAGGGTTTTATCTAGGTGTGAAGACTCAAACTTGGTGCTCAATTGGGAGAAGTGTCACTTTCTAGTCAAGGAGGGCATTGTTCTTGGCCATAAGGTGTCACACAAAGGTTTGGAGGTTGATCGTGCAAAGGTAGAGGTAATCGAGAAGCTACCACCACCAGTATTGCTTAAGGGTGTCCGCAGTTTCTTAGGACATGCTAGCTTTTACAGAAGGATCATTAAGGATTTCTCAAAGATCTCCAGACCAATATGCCGATTGTTAGAAAAAGATGTAAAGTTTGAGTTTAACAATGAGTGTGTGCAAGCATTTGAGGAGCTGAAGAAGAAGCTGGTGGAAGCTCCCATTCTCATTGCTCCTGACTGGGAACACCCCTTCGAGCTAATGTGTGATGCTAGTGATGTTGCTGTTGGGGCGGTATTGGGGCAGCGAAGGAAAAAGATTTTTCATTCCATCTACTATGCAAGAAAAACGCTGGATACCGCACAGGTGAACTACACAGTCACCGAGAAGGAGATGCAGGCACTTTTTTATGCATTTGACAAGTTGAGATCCTATCTGGTTGGGTCAAAAGTGGTGGTACACACAGATCATGCTGCAATTTGATACTTATTTGTCAAGAAAGATGCAAAGCCTAGGTTAATCAGGTGGATATTATTGTTGCAAGAGTTTGACTTGGAGATCCGAGAATGGAAGGGAAGTGAAAATCAGGTTGCAGATCACCTGTCACGACTAGAGAATCGGTCACATGTGAAGGAGGGTGAGCGCATCCGAGAAGAGTTCCCTGATGAACAACTCTTGGCGTTGAAGGAGGCAGAACTCCCATGGTATGCAGATATAGTAAACCTTATAGTGAGTGGAGTATACCCACCGTAGACAACTGCTCAACAAAGGAAGAAGCTGAAGCATGAGTCCCGATACTATATGTGGGATGAGCCGTATTTATTCAAGAAAGGACCAGATCAAATAATGAGGCGGTGCATTCCAGAGAGTCAGATAGGTGAGGTGTTGAGAAGTTGTCATTCATCACCGTATGGCGGTCATCATGGAGGAGAGCGTATCGCTCACAAAGTGCTCCAATCTGGTTTCTTTTGGCCAACATTATTCAAGGATGCTGCATCCTATGTCAAGGTCTGTGATCAATGTCAAAGAACAGGGACAATCAGCAGGAAACATGAGATGCCATTGCATAACATCTTGGAAGTTGAGGTATTTGATGTGTGGGGGATAGACTTTATGGGTCCTTTTCCACCATCGTTTGGTAATCAGTACATTCTGGTAGCCGTGGACTACATGGCTAAATGGGTTGAGGCAGCGGCTTGTCCCAAGAATGATAACAAGGTGGTGGCTAGATTTGTGAAAAAGTAGATTTTTACCAGATTTGGCACTCCACGAGCAATTATCAGTGATGGATGATCACACTTTGTTAATGCCTGGTTCTGAAAGTTGTTGGCTAAATACGGGGTGCGGCATAAAGTGGCTGCAACATATCACCCCCAAACTAGCGGGCAAGTATAAGTGTCGAACCGGGAAATCAAGCAAATTTTGCAGAAAACACTGAATGCTCAACGCAGAGTTTGGGCAAGCAAATTAGATGATGCGTTGTGGGCGTATCGAAATGCGTATAAGACGCCAATTGGGACTTCACCATATCGGTTAATTTACGGGAAAGTGTGTCATCTACCTGTAGAGCTTGAACATCAAGCCTATTGGGCTGTGCGGAAGCTGAACATGGATCCCGAGTTAGCCGGGAAAAAGCGGTTGCTGCAATTAAGTGAGTTGGATGAGTTTCGGTGGCATCCATATGAGAGTGCAAAATTGTACAAGGAAAAAACAAAGAGGTGGCATGACAAGCATATAGTGCATCGAATATTTGAGCCGGGCCAGATGGTGTTGCTATTCAACTCCAGGTTGAAGTTATTCTCGGGTAAACTGCGCTCTAAGTGGTCTGGACTATTTGAGGTGGTAAGGATGACCCCGTACGGGCTGTTGAATTGTGTAAAGAAGATAAAAGTGCCACATTTTTAGTAAACGGTCAGCAGTGTAAACACTACTGGGGTGAATGCGTGAATCGAGAGAAGACGTCTATCACCTTAGCGGATGAATGAAGATGAGAGGCGTCGTGCCACGACTGTAAATTAGGCGCTGCACGGGAGGCAACCCGTGAATGTAATGTAATAGTTAGAAATTATGAAAAATAAAGTCATGCCATGACTAAAACTATGGCGCTCGGTGGGAGGCAACCCACTATTTTCTAATTAATGGGTGGTTGTAGATGATTGCAGGAGGTACGAAGCCAAATAAAATTGCGAAAGTGCAAGCCAAGGTAAGATGTTAAAAAAAAAAGTACAAGATACAGTGAGCCTGCGCGTTGGCTCCGTGGAACGGAGCCTAAGCTTCGCGATGGCCTCCGTGCCACGTTGAGTTCATTTTCAGGGGTCCCGGATTCCAGTGAGCCTGCGCGTTGGCTCCGTGGCACGGATCCTGAGCTCCACGATGGCCTCTGTGCCACGTTTCCCTTATAATGTCGACGGGTTCATTTAAAGAACCGGGTCGACCCGGCCGAAACCCCTTATTTTTAAACCAAAAAATCAGCAATCACCCTCATTTTTCCAAGACCTCCGCGATAGAACCCCCATTCCCCCTTCTTCCTTGAGTGTGCCACACCGGAGCTCGCACAAATCTTCCTCCCTCCTTCACAACTAAGATTAACCGGTATGTTTAAGGTTTGTTCTTCCATGTTTTATGCAAAATTTCTTAGCATGAACTATGGGAAGACAAAATTCCGCCCTAGGTCATGGAAACATGTTTTAATCAAGTTTTTATGGGTCAATAATGCAATTAGGATGATATTTGGTTTGTGAACTCAATAATTGCATGATTATTGTTGCATTTCATAAGTATTTAAATGTTAGGGCTGCTTGTTGAGTTTAATGAAGAGGAAGAAGATAGGAAAATTAGAAATTGGGCCATTAATTCTTGTATAATTAGAATGGGCATTAGAATTTGTGTAGAGAATGGTTGCAAGGATGGTCTTTGTGCATGGGGGCATGAAAAAATCCCAAAGACTACTATTCATCAGGGTGAGTTATCAACTGCATTAATTCTGAGTCAAGCAACATTAATTTTATGGAATTGCTAGACTAATGAACATGAGAATTCAATTGTACGAAGTCTGAGTAGTACAAGAAATTGCCCTGTCAAATGTAATGATGTAACGCGCCCTGTTGGTAGTTGCTAGATAATATTGTGCCATCTTATCTTGTCAAAGTTGTGATTCACATAAATTGTGGGAGTATCGAGCATGGAATTGTGAAGAAGGGGAAGTCTGAGTACCCGACTGACTATGACTCGTGAAACCATGCTAGAAACTAAGTGTGGGGTGACCAACTGAAGCCCGACCTTAGTTTTAGCTAGCCATGTTGTTACTGACAGTGTTAGTGTATGTTTTTGTTGAACAGGAAAGATGTCGGCTCGACAAGATAAGGGAAAAGGTGTTTCAACTTCTGGCACGGGCAGGAAAAGATACAGAATGGGCTCAGCTATTCTAGCAGCCCCACCAGTTCCCAAGGGCTAGAGAAGACAGTTTGGTACTAGATGGGTGGTGGAGGAAGGCAAAAAGTGGTATGGAAAACATAAGGAGTCGAAGTATTTTCCTGAAGAGCAAATTGAGAGGGAACATTTGGCACAAGAATTCCCCCGGATATTGCATAGGATACACTCCTTGGGTATGGACTTCATCTTTGAGGCACCTAAGGAGTGTAATTTACACACGGTGAGGGAATTCTACGCGAATTGGGACCTTATTCTACGCAGCCACACCATCAAGATTCGGGGGCAGGTGGTAACTTTGGAAGCACACTATTGTCATCTTGGGGACACCTGACACAGATCCACATCCTCTCCACCAGCTAAACATCACCCCACCATATGCTCATATTCGACACACATTATGTGGACAAAGATCAACAGCTAGGTGGAGTCGTCATAAGGAGAAAGGGTACCACCAAACACTGCCATATTCACAGATGAACAGGGAAGCTAGAATTTGGCTGAAGATTGTTTGCACTTGCCTCATCCCTAGGGTGCATATGATAGATGTCACCCGTGACAGAGTTTGTCTGGTATGCGCTCTGATGAAAGGCTTGGAAATTAATGTTGGGGCTGTGATCATATCAGCCATGAAAAAGGCCAGACTGCATCAAGGGCACAGGTATGGATTTGGTGGTCTACTCACTACCTACCTCAAGAGCCATGACATTGAAAAAGAGGCTATAAACTACTGATCGAGGTTCGACCTCCGTGCTTTAGACGTGACAGAGACTAAGGCACCAGACACCACATATGGCCCTGTTCTCACATTAGCAGAGCGACACGCTCGTGATGATTGCTATGTTGCCAGGATGTTTGGACTGCAGATGCTACAACTGCGGATAGGTGGACGACCCGCAACAGAGGATGAATTGTGGCAGGTGGATATGGATTACCCAATGAATGAGCATGCTCGAGCCATGTGCAGGATTGGCCCAACATTTGTAGAGCCGGTGGACGATGATGTACCCACCGATGAGGAGACACGCCGTGAAGACTCAAACATTGAGTCAGATGAAGATGGAGGAGAAGACTCAGACCTCGGTGACGAGGCATTGGAACCAGATGAAGAAATTGAAGCAATTGATTGATCAGGGAGTTTTCACCACCCTAACTTTGTTCTTAAATTGATATGTGCGAACACTGAGGGTAGTGTTCAGACTAAGTGTGGGGTGGAGGTTATCTTTTGTTTGTTTATCTATGTGGGTATTCTGGCATGTATAATCTGATTGGTAATACTATGTTTGTGTACTTGTGTGGTGGTAATACTATGTTTGTGTACTTTTGTAGTTAGCTGTGACATGAAACATTGGTTTGTAATAGCTAGTAAGCTCTGTTCGAGGGCACTTTGCTGTGTATGGGAATATGTTTTTGTTATTTTTATTTTGATTCTTAATTTCTATTATTTTGGGTTCCTCGGTTTTGTTTTTGGTGATTTTCCCGAGGATAGTCCCTTTGAACCGAAGTCATAGGTAGAGACTGTTCCCTATGATGGATGAATGACGATCGTCTTAAGGGAAGCTAGTCGCGTTAGGAAATAGACAATAAATACATCATTATTGGGCTAAAGCATTTCACTCGGTTAGATTCTAGACTTCATGGCACATGCATTTGGATAAGAAAATTGTTGAATTTAAGAGGGTCACATAGGTATGAATGTTGAACTGTAAATTGCTGAATTTTCGGCTTAATTGTGCTTGTCACTCAATATGGTTGAAATCATGAAAGAAGATAAGCTAACCAAAAGTTACCCTCTTTGCCATGTGTGGTGAGAACTAGTTGTATTTCATGCAAGATAACGTCTAGAATTTGCCTTGTGTATACAAAAAGTCGGAAATGGCATTAAGCTTAGAGGACATGATTAAGACACTTCTTTGTGAACTGAGATAGTTTTCCCATTTAATTTAGGTTGCTAACCTTAACGATTTCCCCTAGTGAGCCAGTTTGAGCCTTTGAGCCTATGTTTTTTAAACAACCGCACTAAGAAACCTTACCCCATTTGTTCAAATAGCCTAAATGTCATTTTTATCCCAATAGATCCCATTGCACTTTATTAAGGCAACATGAAAAAGGGAAAGAAAGAGTGTGAGTGCTCTATATGAAATCATAAGCTATATATATACACGTGCATATATAAATATAAATA
>JACEIK010008733.1:38692-59803 GCA_018107945.1 Datura stramonium | reverse complement strand
ATATATATAATACATGTTGAAACTGATAATGGTATATATATAATCTCTGTCATACTGTGCTGAATATGATACTGGAAACAAGATATAATACTTCTGTTGAGAATAATGTTGTATAACTAAGTTTCATGGTAAACATGGTTTACTATTTCTAACATGCTTTCTAAAATTCATTTTAAGCTACTATTCTATTTCTGAAATACTTTACGGGAACATATATTGCTTTACTAAGTTTCGGCTGAACACGATGATGTCCTAACATACTTTACTAAATTACATATTGGGCAAGCTATACAGTTTCTGAAACTTTCTACTAGTATTTATCTCGTGCTAGTAAGTTTCACGGTACACATGACATGATGTTTCTAACATCGTATTTAAATTTATACTAAACATGATATGCGGCTTCTGAAACCTTCTACTGGCACTTGACTATTTTACTGTACAGGAACTGCTAGCTTGCCAAAGAAACTGGCTTTACATACCTTGTCCATTAACTTTCTGAGTGTCTGGTGTAACTCGGCTAATTTTCATCTATTTCTTCCAACTACATTCATATTCATAGCAATTAGAATTAAATTCATCAATATTCTGGAAGAAAATACTACTTTGAATATATATATTGCCCAAACTTTGACTTATCGAAAAACAACCGAGAACTCGCTATTTCTCGGAAGTCCAGAAGGGAGAAATGCTCACTTTAGGGCTAGGAGTATATTGACACTAATTTGGAGAAATTCCACTTACCTTAGCTTGATAGGACGACGGTTCGCCGGCCGAATTTCATGAAACTAACTCCGCAGGAATGCACTCTGCAACTTTATACTTCTGTATCCAGGGTTATTTGAGTTTGGACCGCGTTTGACGGCGTAATCGGATGAGTTTTTATTTTGAAACCTCGTACCTCTCTGTTCTCTGTTTGTTTCTTGAAATTAAAAGTGGAGATATAAATTTTAAAACGAAGTGGTGCTTTATATAGTTGGGCCTGGACACCCCCCTCCATGGCATGTTGGCCATCGTGGAGGGGATTCCTCCATGGGACGCTGCCATCGCGGAGGGGGTCTTCCTAGCCTTCTCCTGCGATTGTTCGATGCGATGCTCGTCCGGTCATTCCCCGGGCCTTTTTATAGCATGTATGACATTCTAAAACTCTTAACCAACATGCGAGTAGGTCATCTACATGTCAAGAATTTATGGGGTGTAACAGTTAGTAAGGGCATTTTTTTAATTTCTAAGCTCCTAAGCCCTGAAAGAAGTGTATTAAGGGATTTTAACCTATTCTAATTCATTCAACTCTCATGCATGATGAGTTTAAAAATTCCCCTTTGAAGATCAAGTTTTAATCCCTCAAATTCTTCTCCAACTCTTTTGGGCTTTCAATGTCAAGTTAAGATTTAGTTTACTCAGGTGTGTAGGGTTAGGAATGAGAGTTTTTTTTTTCATTCTCATGCCCGAAATTCTCCTCAATTTCATGAATCCATATCCTAATTCATGTTTATGGTCTTATGGGGTTTTAGCCCAATTTCATTAAATTCTCTATGATTTTTTATGGGTCAATTTGCTTCATGTTTCAAAGAATGTTTTAAAATTCATGGGCAGATTTTATACCTATTTTGATTATAAATTCACAATTTTATATTTTAGAAAATTATGCCCAATTAAGCAAATTTCATGAAACATGTTTATGATTCATGATTTCTGATTTCAAGTATGATGAGATATCTACCATGAATGAATGTTTACAAATTACCCATGTATGAATCTATGATTTTGACTTATAAAGTCTATTTCAAGTATGAATGATTTTAAGATTTGGGCAAGCCCACACATGTTACGTATGTTTTAATTATTTAGCCAAGGCTAATAAGATCAGCTTATGATATGTTTAAGAATTAACACTCCACATGTTCAGATTTCAGACTATTTATGTGATTATGATTTTAGCTTTGCTGAAAAAATAATGGGAGAACTATGCATGATTTTGGGAGTAGTGTCTAGCACCGAGTAGGTTTGGGGTTCCAAGATTCTCCGATCTCATAAGTACGCGCCAATGTAGGTATATTTATATTTGGGACCTCTAAAGAGTGTTGTCCCCTGCCCAAAAGGGCCTTCAGCTTGATATTGATATCATGGTAGTATCCTTAGCCCTGGCAAGGTTTTGGACGGCTCTACCTACTTGGGTGTGATAGTTGGTGCATCACATAAGCTCTATCGTGATGGTGTCGGTTTATTGTTCCTCATGATTTTAGTTATTTATGTTCATTACTAATGATATTATGTTTTATAGCAGGTTTGACCCAATGATTAGCTTATGAACTTGTACTTATGATTTCAGCTATAACAAGTCATATGATTTCTATTTTCGCTTTGGGTCATTCTATTTAGATATAATATTCAGCTTATGATTATACATGATTTAGATTTAAATTTCAGCATGCAGTCCTTACTCTCATGATTTTATGATTTATGTTTATATGCATGATTTTCAGTTATAGTTACTAATCATGTTTTACTTACCTTCCATACACAGTACATTCTAAGTATTGACCGCATACTCTATGTTGTATCATTTCATAATACAGGTTCTGATTATCAGACTCAATTTCGCTGTTAGTCCAGCTTCCCACAGCTTACTCTAGTTTCCCATCGTTGGTGAGTCCTCATCTTCCTTGGACCTTTAGTTTAGTGTTGATTTATGTTATATTCAGTTTCAGACTTTAGCGAGCTAGTTGGGGATGTTGTCCCATAAGCTCATCAGACACATTAGAGGCTTATCATACATTTTATAGATTTTCAACTTTGTCATGTCTTGACTCTGTTTATGATTGATATATTATTCATACTTCCTTTTATTCATGTTTCATTTATCATTTAACGCTTGATGTATGCACTTTAGTTGTTATTTTCATGTCATGGGTCAACTTGGAGCCATTCATGATTCTAGGTCCCGTGTCTCAATCTGGGGTCCTAGCTCGGGTTGTGACACAAGGGCATGCTCACAATCTTTCCAAAAATGGGTTCGTCCACAATATGGACATGGGTCATCAAGATATAGATTTCAACCATCAAACCTATTTTCATTCCAATGCCTTAGTGAATCTCTCGAACACTTGTTTCACTAATCAAACCAAAGCAAGTGTAAAGGAGTAGATCAAAACACATAAACAAAAATTTGTCTTACTCAATAGAACCTATTTCATAAGTCCCCAGCAATGGCACCATAAAATTGATCACTCCTAATTACACATCATTTAAGAGACTGATAGAATTCAGTTGTAATCTAAATACCCATCTTAGAGTGAAGATTGTATCCACATAGAATTAGTATCAGTCTAAGCGATCCAGTGAATCTAAAATGATTGGATTCTTTGAATTCTACTCAAGTAATGGTAAAATAGATTTAACCTAAATTCGTAAAGTCTAAGATTTCAATTGATTGAAATCAATCTAGAGAAATACTAAGGATGTGTTATGATGTAAGGTTGATCCCCCCTAAATCACTCAGTTAGGATGACTGAGAAAGAGCTATTCACGAATCTGTAAGCAATCACTAGATGTCTCTCAACAACCTAATAATGTCAATCTACATCAATGTTCTCAAATTTACTAGACTTTAAACCAAAATAGATTGCAATTTTCCACTTAGATTCATCAAATCTCTAAGTGAATCTATGAAATAAGGTTTAAGCCTCTAGTCATTGTTGATTGATGCTACCAAAATCTTAATTGACTCTTTCAAGCATAATGGAGGCAATTTGGCATGATTGGATTTATGCAACAACCAGTATCATTTTACAAAACATAGATCAATGAAAAATTCAAAAGCCTACTAATAATTCATCCCAATTGAGATCATTACGGTTCACAAACCCATTGAGTTCGCAACCTTATATCTAAATTTAGCTACTCATACAATAATAAGAAGAAGAAATCATAAATTTATGTGTGACCACTTACGAAATAATATGATAAGGTAAACTTGAATTAGTGAATCAAACTTCAATTGATCTTCAAAATACAATGGTTATCTTCCAAATAATGTTATTCAACTCTCAAACTATGAAAACTATCTAAAACTATGCGAGGCTTACTCAAAATATAATGAAATACTATTTATACTAAAGTCCAAAACTCCAAATAAAATTTAATTCGGAGGGTCCAAGTCACAGGAACGGACTGTACATTGAAGGTACGACTTGTATCTTGAGCCACAAATTGAGTTGCCTTATTAATTTGATTTCTTTTGTATTTCAGTTGTGGACTGTATGTTGAAATTATGGTATGCACTTACTCCCACACATTTCTTCACTAGATTGACATGGTGTGAACTATGATGGTATATACTTACTCTCACACATTTCATCACTAGATTGACATGGTGGATCGTATCTTGGGTCTTGCCTTGCTAATTTATTTAGTTCCTTCGCTTTTTTAGTATGTGGTTTGGAGTGCAAACTGCATCTTGGATTTACAGTACGTGTGAAACTTCTATTACATTGTGCCTCCTTCCATCAACTCATGAGATGTCTGAAACTTAGCAAAAATAGTGTTAGTATTGACTTAACTTAGCACATAAAGGCATGCAATACTTTATGTAAAGAATTACAAATGTGTCGCATAATCCCGACAAATTGGATTTCATTACAGGGTTTCCCCGGACAAGCAGGAAGTGTGATTCTATATGGGTGATTGTATATAGACTGGCAAAATCATTACATTTCTTGCTAGTTAGGACTACTTATGTAGCTTACAATTATTCTAGATTGTATATCCATGCGATAGTCTGACATCATGGTGTTCCACTTTCTATTATCTCAGATAGAGGAGCGTAATTTACAACAAATTTTAGAATGTCATTTTTGAGAGCCTTGGGTACTTAGGTAAGTCTTAATATAGTATTTCTCCCTCAAACTGACGAATAGGCTGAACTTACCATTCAAACACCTGAAGACATGTTGCGTTCCTTTGTATTAAATTTTAAAGCAATTTTGAATGAACATTTACCGCTTGTTAGATTTTCTTATTACAAAAGTTATCTTGTGAGCATTCAGATGGCTCTAGTTTAGGCACTGTATAGGAGAAAGTGTAGATCGCTGATCGGTTGGTTTGAAGTCGGGGTAGCAGAGCTATAAGGCCTAGATTTGTACAATAGGCAATGCATAATGTGAAGCTCATCAGTTATAGGTTATAGATAGCTCAGAGCATACAAAAATCATATGTTGATGTATGTTATCGAGCGCTAGAATTTGATTTGATAATTGGATCCGTTTGAACATATTCCCTATGAAAGGCGTTATGCAATTTGGCATGAAGGAAAAATTGAGTCCAGGATATGTTGGACCCTATAAAATCATAGATAAGGTGTCTTATTGATGAGCTAGTAATTTATCAACTCATTAGGCTCTAAAACTTGAGTTTTTGCTTCGTTCTTAAGTTGATTATTTTAATTTTATGCCCTTTTTGCTTTTTTGTGTGCAGATGGCTAAAAGTGAAGAAAAGAGAAAAAATGGAGCAAAAATAGGGGAGTGAGAGTGAGTCAGCGATTTGCAGATGTAAGCTAGTGAAACGCTGGCTAAGGGCCGAATATCACTGCCTCAGAGGATTAATACCACCGACGGTTCATGACTTGACAATGGAGAGTTTCCAGTCTAGTTGCCGAATGATACTGAAAAGTTCTGGAAAATGGATTAAAGATCCGGCGGTTCACGATTCGCATCAACAAAACGCCGAGTGAACCACTGGTGTTCACTAGAATTTAGTGAAGATGCAGAAAAGACACCCGATGGTTCATGGATTGTAACCGAAGAACTGCCAGTGCTTCTGCCAGTTCCAGAATGGTACTCATAAGGGTATTATCGTCCAACACTGAAAAATAGATGAAAAGTGCCCTACTTTTCAGGATATAAATAGGAATAAAGTACTTTGTACCAGGATATGCAGCAGAAGAGATAGAAAGAGAGATTTTGAAGAGAGAAAAAAAGCTTACGTCGTATTATTATTTCCCCTTGGAGTTGAAGAACTTTATCTTAGCTGAAAGAGGGAGATTCTGATTGAAAATTGTATAAAGTACTTTGTTCTATTTCCTTTTGTACTAGTCAGCTATTGTTGAAGACCATTTTGTGAAGTTGATTTATCTACTCTTGCTATTAAATTTAATGATGCTATTGATGAATGCTAAAATCATTAACTTGAGGTGTGTGATGATGAATACTTTATTTGATTGGGTATTGCTAGAGTCATCTTCATGTTGTTCAATTAAGTGTAAATCTATTATATTCTCTACAATCTATTAATGAAGATCCATTGACTATGATATGGGTTTATTTATTCTTGCTTAATTATTGCTTGAGAGAGAATAATTAAGTATTGGAAGAGAATCTAGTAGTGGGCATGGATAAGAGATTGCGAAATTAAGCTAGAAATAGATGAAATTGCTTTCTCATTCCTTATTAGCAACAAATACCTAGGAATAGTGCAGTTGCTGATCCGAATCAAATTGAGTTGAGCTAAGTTATGGATAGAGTTTTTATAAAACTCTAGTAAGAGGTAGTCAATAGGTTGAGAAGTTCAGATTACCAACTTCTCGAGATTATTTACACTTATTGAACTTATAAGCAGACCTGGCATATCCCGATCTAGTTAGTATTTCATCTACACCGCACCTCTAGTATTTCACACCCTTGTTGACAATTTAGCTAATCTTTCTATTTTATTTCACTAAATCAACCAATATAATTCTCTGAAAATTTCAACTCCCCCAAATTTATTTGTTTTTATATTAAATCTACGTGGTGCAAGCTAACATCAATTTCTCAATCGACACTTGAAATTATCATTCCCTAGTCCTCATGGGATTCGACCCCGAAACTCATTGGGTTACTTGTTTTGATACTTCGGCCGTGTATATTCTTTGAATTAAGGATATATTTTGGATGTTATCAAAAATGGCGCCGTATCCGGGGACTAGCGCTTGATGATCTTGTGTTGATTGTTAAGTTGAAATAGTTTTGCATTATAAATACTCAACATGAGTTTGATGTGTTGTTAGGAGCTCATAACCACATGAGTCATCACTCTCAAGCAAGGGATAGTTTAGTGGAGGGTAACATGGAACTCGAGAAAGATAATACGGTGGTGCCGGAAGTTGCAGGAGCTATTCGCCTACCACCAATGGTAGGGAATGCAGTGATTCATGTCACCAGCATAATGCTTCACTTGTTGCAAATGAAGGGGATCTTTGGCGGAAAACCAAATGAGGATGCGAATCTTCATTTGAATTTCTTGGAAATATGCCAACCCTTCAATATAACAAATATCAGTCAAGAGTCAATTAGGTTGAGACATTTTCCTTTTTCATTGAAGGGAGAGGCAACAATTTGGCTAGAGGAACTCCCTCCGGGATGTATTACTTCATGGAAGGAGCTAACCGGGGCCTTCCTAGACAACTTCTTCCCTCCATCAAAGATTCTTCAGTTGAGGGGTGATATTACAAATTTCAGGCAAGAACCGGGAGAGCTTTTACACGAGGCGTGGTTAAGGTTTAAAAAAAAGGTGGCTCTTTTCCCAAATCATGGATTGCCGGTGGAGTGCTTCTCCAAAGCATCTATAGGGCCCTTGATTCAATTAACAAGTCCGTGGCAAGAAGCCTAGATGGTGGTTCAATTATGGAACAAACACATGGGTTGGCCAAAGCTCTCCTAGACCGAATGAAAAAGACCAACAGGGCTTGGCACACAAGAGAAACAAGTGTGTCCACTCATGAGATAAGTTAAACTGCATTGGCAGAAGAGTTGCCAAAATGGGATGAAGAGAGGGACAAAAATCTCGCTAAGATGATGACAAAATTAGAATTGATGAACAAGCATGTGATGGGAGAAGTCATGATGCTATAAAGCTATGCATGGTCATGTATGATAAGATTAAGATTTCAGAATGAATGCATGTATCTCTTCTTCTTACCCTTGAAAGCTTATGATCTATTATGAAATGCTTAAATGAATTATTTTACTTAAGTGGTCTTACTTACCTTGCATACTCAGTAAATTCTACGTACTGACCGCATACTTTGTATGTTGTATCATTTTATGATACAGGACCCAGCTCCCAGGCTCAGCCCCGTGCGTAGTTGATTGTCAGAATTAGCTCCTACTTGATTGGTGAGTCCTCATCCTTTGAGGGATAGACATTCAGTCCCTTATGTATTTTCAGTTCAGTATCGTTGAGTTAGCTGGGGTCTTGTCACATCAACTCGTCCAGATTAGAGGATTTCATACTTATGTATGTGCTAGCTTCGGATATATTCTGATGTGATGTTGTTTTAGACTTCTGCTGAAATTATATTCATGTTTCTTCAGTTTATTGAATGAGTTTAGTTGTATTCTTATGTCATGGGTCGACTTGGGGTCTCTCGAGGTCCCTTGTCCCATTTCTATGATTCGGGCCTCCGTTTAGGTCATGACAAACTTGGTATCAGAGCAATAGGTCTGAAGTGTCCTAGGGTTTCCAAAAGTCGCGTTAAGTAGAGTCTTTTTCATGGGTTTGAAGTGCGCCACACTTATGATGAAGAGGCTACTAGACGTTGAGGAAATGTTCCCTTCTTTCATGATCTATTTCGTGCAATTAAAAGTCTTTCTATCCTTCTAATTCGTGCGATTCATGGTTGCAGAATCATGGCACCTCGAAGAATGAATGCAAGGAGGAATGGAGGTGGTGAAATCCACGAGGATGGAAACGGTTATGGGCATCAGCTAGCCCCACTAGTTCAGGAGCCTCAGGCATCGGAGCCAGCCATTCATTCTGAGTTCCGGGCCGCCATTCAAATGCTCGTACAGGACTTGACCACTCAGGTAAATCAGTAGGACGTTGCACATGTTCCTCAAAACGGCAATGCAGCGGCGGCCAGAATCTGAGACTTCTTGACAATGAACCCGCTGGAGTTTTTAGGGTCCAAGGTAGATGAGGACCTGCATGATTTCATTGATGAGATTGTCAAGATCACGTAGGTTATGAGGGTGAGTAGTATTGAGTGCGCAGAGTTTTCCTCCTACCAGTTGAAAGGGGTTGTGCAAATTTGGTTTTGCCAATGGAAGGATAGTAGGGTTGCAGTAGCAGGTCCGATCAAGTGGGAGGAGTTTCAGATTGCATTCCGAGATTAGTTCTTTCCATGGGAGAAGAAGGACCTCAAGGAAGCTGGGTTTGTAAACTTGAAGCAGGGAAGGATGACAATGTTAGAGTATTCCCTTTAGTTCACTCTCCTATTGAAATGTGCCCCAGAGTTAGTGACCGACCAGAGGTGCGGGTGAGGATATTTGTGCATGGTATAGTAGGGTATTTGGACAAGGAGTGTCTGATTGCTATGCTTCACCAAGATATAGATTTCCCTCACATGGTGTTGTACTCCCAGTAGATGGAGGCAACACATTCGAGGGAGAGGGAGGCCAAGAGGGCCAGGAACGAGGATCACAGATTCTCTCAGCAGAGGTTCGGTGGTGGGCACCGACATCAGACTCACCAGAGGTAATCAACCCCTGCATCTTTGACATTTAGTGTGCCATCCAGGCCCAGATATGACTAGAGAGGGTGAGCGCTAGGCTCGAGGGTTCAGACCAGTAGACCCACAGATTCCAGCATCCCAGCTTGTCGCATATGTGTTCGAGGGCACACAAGCCAGTGTTTAGCAGGTTCAGGAGCTTGTTATGGTTGTGGGAAGACTGGACATATGCTCAGAGATTGTCTAGCTGTGATATAGGATCAGGTTGGGGGTCGAGGCCCAGCTTCTAGTTCAGCAGCCCCTCCCCCATGCTCAACACATTAGGGGGTGTCTACTAGCACAGCTGGCGGGCAGCACCAGAACAGATTATATGCCTTACCCAATCATCAGGAGCAGGAGGCCTCACCAGATATAGTCACTGGTATGTCGAGAGATTTTCATGTTAATGTGTATGCATCGCTAGATCCGCGGGCTACCCCATCTTTTGTGACACCATATGTAGCCAGTAGCTTTGAAGTCAGTCTCAATGTCTTGTCAGAGCCCTTCTTAGTTTCTACTCCAGTAGGTGACTCGGTTATAGCTAGACAGGCGTATAGAGATTTCCCAGTCTTAGTCTGCATAAGGTCACCTCAGCAGACTTGATAGAGTCAGTCATGACCGATTTCGATGTTATCCTCGGCATGGATTGACTATTTTCATGCTATGCTTCAGTTAATTGTAGAACTCGGTCAGTAGAGCTTATATTTTTAGGTGAGCCAGTCTTAGAATGGAAGGGTAGTTCAGTTGTGCCTGTAGGTCATTCATTTCCTACCTTAAAGCCAGGAAGATGATTTCTAAGGGTTGAGTGTACCATTTAGTTAGGTTAAGGACGTAGAGTCCGAGACCCCGACCATCCAATCCGTACCAGTAGTACGTGAGTAACTAGAGGTCTTTCCTGATGATTTTCCAGGTGTCCCTCCCGAGCGGGAGATTGATTTCGGTATAGATCTTCTTCCCGAGACGTAACTTATATATATTCCACCGTACAAAATGGCTCTAGCCGAGCTAAAAGAATCGAAGCATCAGTTGAAGGACCTATTAGATAGTGGTTTTATTAGGTCGAGTAAGTCTCCATGGGGTGCACCAGTGTTATTTGTCCAAAAGAAGGATGGTTCACTTCAGATGTGCATTGACTACCAACAGTTGAACAAGGTCACCGTTAAGAATAGGTATCCTTTAGCAAGGATCAATCATTTGATTGACCAGCTTCAAGGTGCCAAGTGTTTCTCCAAGATTGATCTCAAATTCGGGTATCACCAGCTCAGGGTTCGGGAGAGTGAAATCCCAAAAACTGCTTTCAAGACTCAGTATGGTCGCTACGAATTTGTTGTTATTTCGTTTGGACTAACCAATGCCCCTGCAACTTTTATGGATATAATGAACAGGGTGTTCAAGGCATATTTTGACATGTTCGTGATTATGTTCATTGATGATATCCTCATATACTCTCGTAGCGAGGAGGAGCATGCTGCTCACTTTAGAGTTGTGCTTCAGACCCTCAAGGATCGTCAGTTGTATGCAAAGTTCAGCAAATGTGAGTTTTGGTTTGACTCTGTAGCATTCTTGGGCCATGTGGTATCGACTGAGGCATAAAGGTAGATTCTCAAAAAATTGAGGCGGTAAAGAATTTGCCCAGACAGGTGAACCCATTAGATATCAGGAGCTTTTTTGCCCTAGCGGGTTACTACTGGAGATTTTTTGAGGGTTTCTCATTTGTTGCAGCACCTTTAACCAAGTTGACTCAAAAGTAGGTAAAGTTTCAATGGTCGGAGGCCTATGAGAAAAGCTTCCAAGAGTTGAAGACCCGACTCACTTCAGCACCAGTGTTGACCCTACCTGAGGGTACTGATGGTTTTGTGGTGTATTGTGATGCTTCGCGAGTCGGACTCAGGTGTGTGTTGATGCAGCACTGGAAAGTGATAGCTTATGCCCCAAGACAGTTGAAGGTTCAAGAAAAGAACTACTCGACCCATGATCTTGAGTTGGCCGCAGTGGTGTTTGCATCGAAGATATGGCGGCATTACTTGTATGGGGTCCATGCAGATGTGTTCACGGATCACAAGAGCTTTCAATATGTGTTCACGTAGAAGGATCTCAATCTTCGGCAAATGAGGTGGTTGGAATTACTTAAGGATTATGATATGAGTGTCCTTTACCACTTGGGCAAGGCTAATGTAGTAGTGGATACACTAGAAGGC
Organism: Datura stramonium; assembly: GCA_018107945.1. Classification (NCBI taxonomy): domain Eukaryota; kingdom Viridiplantae; phylum Streptophyta; class Magnoliopsida; order Solanales; family Solanaceae; genus Datura; species Datura stramonium. The sequence continues at coordinate 48,079 of JACEIK010008733.1, read as the reverse complement.
TCGCTATGGAGAGTGCGTCTCACTTGGATGAGAGAAAGAAGGAGTTTTCGAAAGATGTCCATCGACTTACGAGGTTGGAAGATTGATTGGTCGACTTGACCGATGGCGGCGTTGTTGTGAAAAGTGGATCAGAATTGTCCTTGGTAGTGGATGTGAAAGCAAGGCAAGATGAGGATCCGATGTTGGTAAAGCTGAAGGAAATCATTCGGAATCAAAAGGTGAAGGTTTTCTCCCAAGAGGGAGATGGGGTGGTGCGGTACCAAGATCGCCTATGTGTTTCAGATGTTGATAATTTGAGGGACCAGATATTGCATGAGGCACATAGGTCTAGGCATTCTATCCATCCAGGTTCCACCAAGATATATCATGACTTGCAGGAAATATATTGGTGGAACGGCATGAAGAAGGATATTGCAGAATTTGTAGCGAAGTACACGAACTGTCAGCAAGTGAAGGTCGAACATCAAAGTCCGGGAGGCGTACTTCAGGATATTAGCATCCCCAATTGGAAGTTGGAAGAGATTAATATGGATTTCATTACAGGCCTACCTCGTACTCACCGACATCATGATTCCGTTTGGGTGGTGGTCGACAGGTTAACCAAGGTTGCACACTTCCTACCGGTCAAAACCACAGATTCAACGGATGATTATGCCAAATTTTATATTCAGGAGTTGGTTAGACTTTATGGAGTTCCCTTGTCTATTCTCTCAGACCAAAGTACTCAATTTATCTCTCAATTTTGGCTGTCTTTCCAAAGAGGGCTTGGGACTCAGGTTAAGCTCAGCACATCCTTTCATCCACAAATAGATGGTCAGGCAGAGTGAACAATACAGACTCTCGAGGATGTGTTGAGAGCCTGTGTGATGGACTTTAAAGGTAGTTGGGATGATCACTTTCCCTTGATCGAGTTTTCTTACAATAACAGTCACCACTCCAGCATCCACATGGCACCGTTCGAGGCTCTTTACGGGCGGAGGTATAGATCGCCCATTGGATGGTTTGAGTTTCGTGAGGCTGCTATGAGAGGACATGATTCAGTTCATGAGGCCGTTGTAAAGGTTCAATTGATAAGGGACAGGCTAAAGACCGCTCATAATCATCAAAAATCATATGTTGACATGAGGAGAAGAGATTTGGAGTTTGAGGTAGACGATTGGGTATTTCTAAAGGTATCTCCCATGAAGGGAGTCATGCGGTTCGGAAAGAAAGGAAAACTCAGTCCCCACTATATTGGTCCCTACCGGGTTATGAGAAGAGTTGGTAAGGTAGCGTATGAGTTGAACTTGCCATCGGAGTTATCTTCAGTTCATCCACTGTTTCATGTATCCCTCTTGAAAAAGTGCTTGACTGATCCATCTTTAGTTTTCTTTGTGCAAAGCGTTGGTGTGGGAGATAGCCTCCGTTATAAGGAAATTCCAGTTGCAATTTTGGATCGAAAGGTTCGGAGACTGAGAAACAAAGAAGTAGCTTCGGTGAAGGTGTTATGGAGAAACAAGCATGTTCAGGGAGCTACGTGGGAAGCCGAAGCGGCCATGATGGCTAAATACCCTCACCTGTTCCCTACCGGCTCAGTGTCACTTTGAGGTATCAATTTTTCCCTAACTCTCTAATCAGTTTCCATGTTCAGCTCATATGCACGAGTTTGATTTATGTTATGATATATGTATGTGATGTCTAAATTCAGTTCAGCTATGCAGTTCTTTTCGGAGGTAGTCACTCCGTCAGTTTTCGGTTTAAATAATCCGTATTTGCATATGATGATTTCATGTTTGTGCTTTATGTCCGTTTCTAATATTCGAGGACGAATGTTCTAAGGGGGAGATACTGTTATACCTCGAGAACTCAAAGATCGGACCCGGGAGTTAAAACGGAGAAAAACTGGAAATTGGTGCTTCAATTGCAGGACGAGTCGTTGGACGAATCATGAGAAGATCCCACGAGTCGTCAGGTGACTCATGGGGAGGCTTAGAGGAAATGAAGTGCAAGGGTTCCCACAGGCCTGGGAACGACTCGTGGTCAGTCACTATGAATCGTCAAGTCAACCGTGGAGTGAGGGTGAAGAATAAATGGAGGAAGTCGACCAGAGTCGCCTAAGGACTCTAACTAACACTGTCTAAAATAGTAAAACAAAAGGAATTAAAATCAATGTCAGAATGGAAAAGACATCAATCGAAAAAAGAGATCTGCGACAACATGGATAGAAACGACTCATCCTTAGATCAATCAATTAGTTGCTCTAAATGTGAGGTCAAGAATAAGCTCTGGAGCGCAGTCTGCACTCAAAGAAAACTACAGGATTAGTATCAGTACAAACACTATGTATTGATAGGCATCTCAGGCCGACTCAATTAGTAATAAGTATATTTCACAAATTAAAAAAAGCAATTAACAAACTTAACCACGGTAACAAATAATTCAGATAATCAGTTAGTCAACTAAACCTAAATATTATACCAACTGCAGGCTTAACAATTCCAATCAATCATAAGAGATATAGGTCTCTAAATTAGACACACGAAAACATCACAAGAACTTGCTATCATAATGCAATCAAAAAAATCAGGGAATCATTTCCATACTGAGTTACAGTTGTATAGACTCTATATCTCGTCTGTCTCATCGGTATTATATCTGAACACACATGTGTCACTCATCGATACAAACAAGCCACTGGGTCTTATGTTGGCCCATCCAATCAAGCCCTACAGGGGACCTTAGGTTTCAATGTACTATACTGGCGTGGTACCTTCTTTCACTCATCTGCTCTCCATCAGCTCGCATCGGACTCAAGCTACACATAAATTATATAACCAGTCGTCTATAAGCTTATATCAAACATGAGCCACTCATCCCTCATATAATCGCTTATTTTTTACCTTAGATCAGACTAGATCAACTCATATCATAATAATGGTTTATTATTCATTAATCATACACATATCTTAGTATGCCCTCGATTTAGTCATCACACAAGACAACAATAATAAGTACACATTCATTATCTTCCTCATTTCTGGAGTATACCAGAATGTCGTCGATGNCTTAGTATGCCCTCGATTTAGTCATCACACAAGACAACAATAATAAGTACACATTCATTATCACAATTATAAACTAGAACCTTTTATTCCATCCTAAGAAATTTTAATTAACCACTTAGTACCTTAGGGAATGATATTTATCAACACCTACTCAATTCCTCCTAACTTTCATAAGTTCTTGGGTTCTATCATAGCCGGAGTGTGGACCCCGGATTGAGACATGGGTCTTAGAACTATGAATGGCTCCAAGTTAATCTATGATACATACATAGCATGATTTTGGGCATAACTAAGCGGAAGTAAAATATGAACAAAATGTATATGGAAGGCTACATATCATAAAGCATAACCATGGGTAACAACTCAACAAAGATGAACCATCAATACATAGTTATCTGAAAAACCTCTAATCATACGATGAACTGATGGGACAACCCCCCAACTAGCTTGCTATGTATGAAACTAAAACACATAAGAGAAAGAAACATGAACTAAAACAGTCGTCCTATAATCATGAGGACTCAACATAATTGGGATGGTACTGGACTAATGCGGGAGTGAGCTAACGTCGGGTTAGGACTGATCACCAAATCTATATGATGAGATGATATAACATAGAGTATGAGGTCAGTACATTGAATATACGGAGTGTGTAGAGAAAGTAAAAACATGCTCGTAAGATAGTAAAATAAGGTATTAAGTAAAAGCTAAACTGAAACATGAGAATAGGGAAAATGCTAAAATTATATTGATATAATAGTCATAAACATGAGTTATTAATCATAAGCTGAAGCATAATGACCCAAGGTTTAAAAGTGGAAATCATATTGTTTACCATACTTGAAATCATAAGTAAAAGTTTATAAACTAATCAATGGGTCAAATATGCTATAAAACATAGTATCATAAGTCATGAACATGAATCACTTAAACATGAGGACACTGGGAGGCTTCATCATAATCGACACCATCATGATAGAGCTTACATGATTCCCCAACCATCTCACTCAATTGGGTAGAGCCGTCCTAAGGCTTACCAAGACAAAGAACAATAAGGCGTGATATCACTCATGAGTCCTATCGGGTTGGGGAAACACTCTCTAGCGAGGCCCCAAACAAAAATATATACCTACGATGGCACGTGTTTCTGAAATGCAATCAGAAAAGCATTTGGCCTCGAATGTGGGACAACATACTGAAAAGCTGAGAAATGCAATAATCATACTCAAATACTGAACATACATGCTGAAAACTAATGGAGTGACTGACTACGATTTGAACTACATGGCTAAACTGAATTCCTGAATCACACATACATTCATTAACTTGAAAGAAAATGGGGTATATGAGCTGAACATGAAACTGAATAGAGTACTAAGGAGGAAACTAATACCTCAATATGAAACTGAGCCGAAAGGGAATAAATATGGGTATTTAGCCATCAGATCAAGACGTCCCACGTAGCTCCCTCAACATGATGATTCCTCCATAAAATGTTGACTGAGGCTACTTGTTTGTTTCTTAGCTTACGAACCTGACCATCCAGTATTTCCACTTAAACTTCCTCATAACTAAGGTTGTCCATCACACATATGCTCTCCACCAGAACAACTAGATCCGGGTCACCCAAACACTTCTTTAAGAGCAATACATGGAAAACTGGATGAACTGAAGCTAATTCTGAGGGAAACATTAATTCATATGCTACCTTGCCAACCCATTTTACAATCCGATATGGGCCAACAAAACGGGTACTGAGTTTCCCTTACTTTTCAAACCTCATCACTCCCTTTATGAGAGATACCTTTAGAAACACCCAGTCATTGACTTCAAACTCAAGTTCTCTCCTCCTCAACATAGGACTTTTGGTGACTTTGAGCTATTTTCAACCTGTCCCTTATGAGCTGAGCTTTCTCCATAGCATCATGGACTGAATCTTGATGTATCACCACAGCTTCACTGACTTCAAACCAACCAATAGGCGATCTACATCTCCGCCCATATAGAGCCTCAAACGGAGCCATCTGAATGCTAGAATGGTAGTTGTTGTTATACGCAAACTCAATGAGAGGAAAATGATCATCCCAGCTACCCTTGAAATCAATCACCACGCTCTCAACATATCCTCAAGAGTGTGAATAGTCCACTTGTCCTGACCATCTATCTACGGGTGAAATGTTATGCTAAGCTTGACCTGAGTACCAGCCCCTTCTGAAACGATCTCTATAACTGGGAGGTGAACTTAGTACCTCTATCTGATATGATTGACAATGGCACTCCATGCAACCAAACTAACTCCCGAATGTACAATTTAACATAATCCTTTCTGTAGATTTGATAAGTAGAAAATGAGCTGCTTTAGTCAACTTGTCCCCAACCATCCAAATGGAGTTATACTGTTGACGAGTGTGAGGCAACCTTGTGATAAAGTCCATATTGATTTCCTCCCACTTCTAAGTAGGGATACTGATGTATTGAAGCACAACTCCCCCTCTTTGATGCTCCACTTTCACCTATGGACAATTCAAACACTTATCCACAAACTCTTCTATGTCCTTCTTCGTGTCATTCCACCAATAGACTTCCCGTAGGTCACGGTACATATTGGTGGAACCTAGATGTATAGAGTATCTGGAACCATGAGCCTAGTGCAACATCCGATCTCTCAAATCATCAACATCCAGTACACACAAACAACCCTGATATCGGAGCACACCATCTACCCCTTTGGAGAAGACCTCCAACATTTGATTTTGAATGGCTTCCTTAAACTTTACAAAAATAGGATCTTCATCTTGTATAGATTTTACTTCAGCCACCAAGGATGATTTTGATCTGTTCTGAACAATGACACCACTTCGGTCGAGTCAACTAAACAAACTCCCAACCGTATAAGTCGATGCACATCCTTCACCAGCTCCTTCGTCCCCTCCTCTACATGGGACACACTCTCCATAGAAAGCCTACTAAGATCTTCTGCTACCATATCAGCCTTGCCCGGATGGTAAAGGACACTAATATCATAATCCTTGAGTAACTCCAACCAACTCCTTTGACATAGGTTTAGATCCTTCTAGGTAAGCACATATTGTAGGCTTTTATGGTCCATAAACATATCTACATGGACCCCATGCAAATAGTGTCTCCAAATCTTCAAGGCAAATACTACTACAACCAGTTCGAGATCATGAGTCGAATAATTCTTTTCGTGAACGTTCAGCTACCTGAAATCATATGCTATAACCTTACCATGCTGCATCAATACACAACCAAGGACGATCCTCGAAGAATCACCATATACCACAAACCCATTGGTACCCCCAGGTGGGGTCAACACCGGTGCTGAGGTGAGTCAAGTCTTCAACTCTTGGAAGCTCCTCTCACAAGCCTCTGACCATTGAAACTTCACTTTTTTCTAGGTCAATTTTGTCAACGATGCTGCAATAGATGATAACCCCTCAACAAAATCTCTGTTAGTAACCAACTAAACCCAAGAAACTCTTTGTATCCAAATGATTCACTGGTCTAGGCCAATTATTCACCCCTTCTATCTTTTGAGAGTCTACCAATACACCCTCACTTGACACCACACGACCCAAAAATACCATCGAGCTCAACCAAAACTCACATTTACTGAATTTAGCATACAAATGGCAATCCTTGAGAGTCGGTAGCACCACCCTCAAATTAGTGGCATGCTCCTCCTCGCTCAAAAAGTATATTAGGATGTCATTTATGAACACAATCATGAACATATCCAAGTATGACTTGAACAACCTGTTCATCAAATCAATAAAAGCTACAGAAGTATTCATTAGTCTAAAAGAAATAACTACAAACTCATAATGACCATACCGATTCCTAAAGGCTGTCTTCGAAATATCGCTCTCCCGAACACTGAGATGACTATATCCGTATCTGAGGTCTATCTTCGAAAAGCACTTAGCACCTTGAAACTAGTCAAACAAATCATCAATCATGAGGAGAGAATACCTGTTCTTGATGGTAACTTTGTTAAATTACCGATAATCAGTACACATCTGAAGGGAACCATGCTTCTTTTTGACTAAGAGAACTGGTGCACCCCATGGAGATTTACTTCATCTGATGAAACTCTTGTCTAAAAGGTATTTCAGTTTCTCCTTCAACTCCTTTAGCTCAGCTGGATCCATTTTTTAAGGAGGAATAGATATAGGTTGCGTATCGAGAAGAAGGTCAATACCAAAAACAATCTCCCGCTCAGGAGGGATTACCAATACTTCATCTGGGAACACTTCTGGGTACTCACACACTATATGGACAAGCTGGATAGTTGGGGTTTCAGAGATAGCATCCTTAACCCTAACTAGATGGTACACACAACCCTTAGAAATCATCTTTCTAGCCTTAAGGTAAGAAATGAAATAACTTACAAGCACAGCTGAACTACCCTTCCACTCTAGGACTGGTTCACCCGGAAATCTAAACTCTACTACACGGGTTCTACAATTGACCGAGGCATACATGCAAATAACCAATCCATGCGGACGATAACATCAAAATTGGTCATGGCTAACTTTACTAAATCTGTTGAGGTGACTTTCTGAAGGACTGTGATAGGGAAATTTCTATACACCCGTCTAGCTATAACTGAATCACCAATTGGAGTAGAGACCAAGAAGGGTTCTAACGATATTTCAGGATTGACTTCACAACTACTAGAAACATAGGGTGTCACAAAAGATAAAGTATCCCTTGTATCTAACTATTCATATACATCAAGGTAGAATACTCGTAACATACTAGTGACTACGTTTGGGGAGACCTCCTAGTCCTAACAGGATGCTAGGGCATGAAATCTATTTTGGCATTGTCCGCAACCTGTACTAGTAGATGCCCCTACTTAGTTGGTCGTGATGGTGGAGTTGCTGAATTGGAAGCTGGGTCTCAGCCCCAATCATTACCCTGTCTGTTTGTTGGGCAATCTCTAAGCATATTTCCGGGATTCCCATACTCAAAAAAAGCACCTGAACCTACTAAGCATTACCCACATGTCTCCCGCCACATCTGATACACTCTGGAGGGTTGGTCTCTGCCGGTCTGCTACTATGGCCCCTCAAGCCTGATGCTCGTCCCCTCTGATCGCGCCTGGACCTGGATGGCACACTCATAGCCCAAGGCGCTGGGGTTGATGACCTCTGGTGGTTCCTACTAGGTCTCTTCTAGGAGAATCTGAAACTATCAGTTCTGGACCTCTTTGCCTTTCTCTCCCGCTCACTCATATGCACTACCTCCATCTGCTGGGCGTACAGGACTATCCGAGCAAAGTCAATGTCCTGAAGCAGCATCGCAGTTTGGTAGTCCCCGACCAAGTAATTTTCTTTCCCATGCACAAACATGCTCACTCGGGCTCTCTGATCCGCCACCATCTCAGGTGCATACTAGGACAAACAAGTGAACTCCAAGGCATACTCCTGAACTTTCATCTTCCCCTACTTTAGATTCACAAACTCGGCTTCTTTAACCTCCCTTATCTCTAGAAGGAAGAACCAATCTACAAAAGCGACATGAAACTCATCCCAACTGATGGGGCCTGCTCCAACTGCCCTACTATCCTTCTATTGCTTGAACTAAATGTGCGCAACCCCCTTCAACTGGTACGAGGCCAAATCAGCACACTCCTAACCAGTCACCCTATAATCTGGGTGATCTTCAGAACCTCCTCAATAAACTCATGTGGATCCTCGTCCACCTTCGATCCAAGGAACTCGGGAGGGTTTATCCTCGAAAAATCCTAAACTATTTCCACCACCGCATTCCCATTCTGAGGGACATACGCCACTGCCTGTTGATTGACCTGTGTAGTCAAAGCCTGGGCTAAAATCTGAATGGCTGCCCTGAACTCTATATGGGCAACCGGCTCAGGTACATGCTCATCAAGGGCTGGTGGGGCCTTCTGGTGCCCGTCTCCATTGGCATTCTCACGGCCATTTCCATTTCCATTTCTCCTTCCATTAACTCTGCGGGGAGGCATGATTCTGCAAACGCATATAGCACGAGTTAGAAGGATAGAGAGACTTTCATCGCACAACTTAGATCATGAAAGTAGGGAACATTTCCTAAACGTCTCATAGCCTCTTCCTCTTAAGTGTGGCATGCTTCACACCCATGAAAAAGACTCTACTTAATGTGGCTTTTGGACACCCTAGGACACTTAAAAACTTGGCTTTGATACCAAGTTTGTCATGACCTGAACATAGGACCGAATGGAGATACAGGACGAAGAACCCAGAGAGGCTCCAAGTCGAACCATGCATGAATATAACATCTAACTCATTCAAATAATACAAAAGAGCATCATGAT